>JAJOOS010003257.1:0-68991 GCA_029582725.1 Solanum chiquidenum | reverse complement strand
GTTAATTGTTCCTTATAAGAAAAGTTACAACCTTTTGTAAAAGTCACTGCTCATAAGAAAATTCACAACCTTTTGCAAAAGTCACAACTCATCGGAAAAGGCACAACCCTTTAAAAAAATCACAACCTTTCGGAAAAGTCACAACTCATCAAAAATGTCAAAACCCGTCAAAATAGTCGCAACCCTCTGAAAAAGTCACATCTCTTTGGGAAAATCACAACTCTTTAATATGAAAGGGTATCTACATTTAATATAATACAAATAATTAAATTAATAAATAAAACAAATTGAGTATTTTTAATTGGGGGTATTACAGTAATTCAACATTCATTTTAGGAGTTCATGCTTTTAAGGTAGTATACTAGATTCTCGACACGTGCGTTGCAGCTGATTATCAATTCAGAAAATTTAAGCGGAGATTTGAATAATAAAATTTGCACAAAATAATTTTGCATATTTTTTTGTGAATGTTCAACGTGGATAGTCATATATATCTCTTATTCACACGAACGTATGAAGATGGTCAACGAAAAATTTAATAGTTAAATGCAATAATGTATATATTTAATTAAATTTGATGAGGTTCAATTATATAATTAGTTGTATCTCACTAATATAACCTTATAGACGATATTTGTTGTGTATTTTTCTTGTCATCTAACCAGATGTGCTTTGCACGTGTATTCCACTTAATATATTTAGATGTCATGTGCACATGTGGGACCAAATACATTTCATTTTTAGAACTATTTTTGTATATTAATTTTTATTTTATAAGTTATAACATAATAAATGACGTTCTTTTTGTTGACTCTCATATTTGATTTCTCGATTTTCTGTGTACATAAATCAAAGATAGTTATCTTACTGTCCATAGTTAACTGAGAAAGGTTTCCTTTTTTTTTACCGGAAAAATGAAAAAATAAAATTAAAGAATATATTCTATCTGTGAAATGATATATGTAATCACATGTTTATGTTATACCAATAAAGATATAGTTCATATATTTGTAAACAATTTTTAATTTATTCAATCAAGCATGATTCGTCCAAGAAAAAGTAACAACACCATGTTATCACATATATAGGGGCGGTATAATAATATGAAAAATTATTGGTCAAAAATTAATATAAGGAAAGATGAAAGATAGAAATAATTAATGTAATAACTATGAGAATTCATAATATTTTAACGGGAAAATGCATAAGTACCCCCCCAACATATGCCCGAAATCTCAGAGATACACTTATACTATACTAAGGTCCTATTACCCCCCCCCCCCCAGAACTTATTTTATAAATAATTTTCTACCCCTTTTCAGCCTACGTGGCACTATCTTCTGGGACCAGCGCGTGTTGACAATTCTCTAACTCTTGAGAAGTTTAATAATTTTGGAAAAAGATATTCAGAAAGATATATCTACATCTCAAGAGAAATTGTTAACAAAAACAAATGAATTTAGACTAAAATAAAAGTTAAACTAATACAAAGTTCCACTGGTGTTATTACAAGTCATATGGAATTTTCTTCTTCGGAAATACTGAAATATTAAGAAATAGTAAATCAGTAAAACAAAAGGGCAATGTTTATATAGTAATAACTATTTTGAAGCAAACTTTCTAACAATCTAAATCACATAAGTAACATTGATAAATAAATTCATTCTTTTGTCTTGAGCATCAAAAAAACAAATCGTGAAAATTCTCTAACTCTTGAGATGTGTAATAATTTTGGAAAAGGATATTCATAAACATATATCTACATCACAAGAGAAATTGTTAACAAAATATATGAATTTAGACTACAATAAAAATTAAACTAATACAATCTTCAATTACGTTATTACAAGTCATATAAACTTTTCTTCGTCGAAAATACTTAAATATTAAGAAATAGTAAATCAGTAAAACAAAAGGGCAATGTTTATATAGTAATAACTATTTTGAAGCAAACTTTCTGACAATCTAAATCACATAAGTAGCATTGATAAATAAAGTCATTATTTTATCTTGAGCATCAAAATAGTAAATCGTGAAAATTCTTCTAACTCTTGAGAAGTTTAATAATTTCTGAAAAAGATATCCAGAAGCATATATCTACATCACAAGAGATATTGTTAACAAAAATAAATGAATTTAAACTACATCACGTTAACCTCATATATTGGAACATTACATACTAATGTATATACTAAGCAAACATATAATTATTATATCATCAGAATTATTTTCCTCAAGTACTCGAGGTTAAGGAATATACCCTGTCAGGATAGAACAATTTACTTCATCAGAATAGTGGTACCTCATATTCCGCTAAACTTCGAACTCCCTCAACGACAAGAAATCACACAATTTTTTTAAAAATGCACGAAGAAGAAGAGTAGTAGATTAAAAACATTGTGGTTGAATAATGAGAGGAAACCCCTCTATTTATAGTCAACAAAGGGTAGTATGAACACATTTTTTTTGTGTCTTATCTGAAAACTTACGACCTTTCCGAGAAGTCACAACCCTTTCAAAAAGTCACAACTTATTGAAAAAGTCACAACTCTTTGGAAAAGCCACAACTCATCGAAAAATCAAAACCTTTTGAGAAAAGTCATAACTTATCAAAAAAGTCACAACTCATCGAAAAGTCACAACCTAAGTTAGGGATATTATAGTAGTTTAACATTCAAGTTAGGAGTTCATACTTTTAAGGTAATATAGAAATATAGAATATAGATAGATATAGATAATATAATATAATATAATAATAATGAAATGAATATTAGTTGCGCAGATAATAAATCTCTTCTATAATGTTTATCATTCATACCACAATATGATTGTAACACCCCGAAAGTTGGAAGTCAAAAAGGAAACTATAGATTTGTGGAACTGAAGCAGGTTCTACGAGTCCAACCTATGAACCGTAGGCAGTTCTATGGGCCATAGGAAGGGAGTGGTAGACTTGGCGATTAGTTTTTGAAATTTCAAGTTTCTGAGTTTTGACCTGCGAATGAACTGGACGAACTGTAGGAAGGTTGACGAGTCGTAGGTGGGTTCCGTAGGAAGGTTCCAAACTTAGTGAAATTTTAAACATAAACTTGGCTTTTTACGGATGGGTTCTATAGATCGTAAGAATTTATATGGGCCATAGAAAGGTCTCGTGAAAAGTAAGGTGAATTTTTTCGGTTTTTGAAGTTGGTTCTATGGTTGACCAATACAGACCATAGGAAGTTTTACGGACCGTAGGTCCAAACAGTAGGAACCCTCTAACAATTATTTTTAAGGGTATTTGGGTCTTTTCCTATGCATTAAATTGCTATACTATGTCGTTTTACCTCTATTTCTAAATCCTATAACTACCCTTCTACCCTTAAAACTACCCTAATTCTCTCATTCACTCAAATTCTCAATTCACATGCGCATTTATCTTCCTCAACTCTCTCTCAAGTTCAAGGAAGAAGAAGCTAGGGTTTCCAAATCAAGATTTTTTTTCACCATTTCTTTTGGGCTTTGATCCTCAAAGTATTTAGGGTTTTATCAATGATTTCCATTCACTCATTGAGCCCCAAAGGTTTGTCAATTCTCCAAGTTTATTTTCATCAATTTGATTAGCTTTTCATTCAATTTATCATGGGCTCTAATTGTGTTGATTTAATTGTTTGATTTTTATTTTATTATGACGGTTTTGATTCAATTACATGCTTTCCAATTGATATAACATGAACCCATACATTGATAATGAATTTTGACTTTGAACTTTGAAAGACATGAATTTATGAAGAAACTATGAATCTATAAATGATGTTTTCATGAAGGCTATGTATGATTATGAAAAAAAGGTTTAATGATCTAAGTTGCTTTAAGATAAGCATTTATGAAATTATGAAATGGTTTTGTCACATATTAAGGAATCACATGATTCGTGAAAGGTTTTCTCACACATTATTGATTCAAGATTTAATGAGCTACTCTATGATATTTTAAGCATACCTGAGTCATTTCTCCTGAGGAGGAATGAAGGAAGGAAACAGAGAGGGCATATTGTGATACGCAAGAACAGGGATAATAGAAAGAAGGAAGAAGGAATATAAAGAGAATTGTGGCGTCGATTTTTGTATCGCACCTCCTTGGAGGAATTGTAAAAAAATTGTGCGAAGGAATTGGCAAAAACATGTATGAAAAGATAAATCTAATTCCCTGTGTTTTGGTTGCGTCACGTCACCAGGTGTAGGATCCTCTTTTTATATATAAATATATATGATATGATTGTTGCTTTTATTACTCATTATATGCCTTTTTTCTTAGACTTGTAATCGTAATAAAATTTACATGAGACACACGTGCAACACACATATCCTGAAACTAATATTACTAAAAGATTGAAGCTAAGCAAAATATTATACAAGACAGTACCATTAGGGATTCATCAAAAACACTGTCCACACAAGAATTGGACATGTCTAACCATCTCTTAAAGATGAAAAGGAAGTGAAGAGGATTTGTGGCAAGCTTTCCAATAACTCCCATAATTATGACAACTACTTTTCCAAAAAGGTACTCACATAAAAAATGATTAATAATATATTAACCCTAAGTGAGTAGTATAAAATATATAGAGGGCAACCACTTGTCAAATAATTAAGCAAGAATCAACCATCTTCACAAAAGACTCATATTCTACTCCTACTTCGGCCTACCTCTAGGACCCATTTCAACTTTCTATTTTTATCAACATTCGATGTACCTTATAGTTGCTAACTTTGATTGGCGTCTGAGAAAAAATGTGGTTACTTCTGCTGGTGTTTGTAGGAGTTGGAGAGAAATCATGAAAGAAATTGTCAAAGCATCTGAAATTTGTGGAAAATTTATGTTCCCATTTCCTTGAAGAAAGTCCGGCTCTTGATTATTATGTCTTTGCATTCATGTTGTTTTGCTATGTGTTAGTTTGACTGAAGGTAGTTATCGACAAATAATAGTTGAAGATATAAACATCAACTATAGGGTTCATCTCCAATGCAGATAAATACCTTCATTGAAACTAAAACATAGCAAAACAATAAGAATGCAAAGGCATATAAATCAAGAGTTAAATCTTCTTCAAGGAGATGGGAGTGTTAATTTTTCGTAAATTTTAGGTGTTTTGACAATTTCTTTCATTTTTTCTCTCCAACTCCTACAAACACCAGCACAAGCAACCACATTTTTTCTCAAATGCCAATAGACGTCTCAATGCTTATTAGTACATGATCAGCAACTATGAGGTACATTGAATGTTTATAAAAAGAGAATGCTGAAATGGGTCCAAGAGGAAGGCAGGAGTAGGAGTAGAGTAGGAGTAGAATATGAGTCTTTTGTGAAGATTGTTTGATTCTTGCTTAATTATTTTGCAAATGATTGCCCTCTATTTATACTACTAACTTAGGGTTAATATATTATTGATAATTTTTATGTGACTTCCTATATATTCTAATATTCATTACATTTCTCTGTGTTGGCTTCCCCATATCCATTTTTTGTGTAGTGCCCTGCCTTAAATTTACTTACTTCTCTTCTATAATGGGTAACTTATAATTATCTTACAATTAAGTTAAATTAATACTATATCATTTGACAAGTAACTGTTGTTATGTGTCTCAGGATCTGCTTTGAATGGGTCAGAGACTTCAGCTGATTATTAGGAGATTACTTTTCTTTTAGTCATTATCCTATTAACTAGTTATAGTTGTTCCTATTTTATAGGTATGTTAGTAGTCTTTTAGCAGTCCATGTTCGGTGTTAGTTGTACTGCCCCTCTACTTATTTAATCAGCTTGAAGTTCAATAAAAATTATTCTTCAAATTTCAATTAATCTTGCTGTTTCAGTTAAATTAATAACATTGGTATCAGAGCCCTACTTTTTAACGGACTTGTGTGAGACTTGCGAGGTTCTTTTTTGAGTGTTTATCCATAAAATATTCTCTGCAAAACACCATTAAAACAATGGAGAATGCAAGATCTTTTTCTTCTATGGCTCCACCAATTTTCGATGGAGAAAACTATCAAGCCTGGGCAGTGAAAATGCAAGTTTATTTGGAGGCTAGTGATTTGTAGGAGGCTGTCGAGGAAGACTACGAAGTGCATCCTCTGCCAGGGAATCCAAATATGGCTCAGATTAGAACCCACAAGGAAAAGAAGACAGGAAAATCCAAAGCTAAATCTTGTCACTTTCCTGCAGTTTCTACCACTATTTTCTGTAGAGTAATGACATGTAACTCAGCCAAAGCAATTTGGGATTTCCTCAAGAAAGAGTACGAGGGAGATGAAAGAATTAGAGGAATGAAAGTACTGAACTTGGTTAGAAATTCAAAATGCAGCATATGAAGGAATCAGAAACCATTAAGGATTATTCTGATAGGTTTCTTGGGATTGCCACTAAGGTAAGGATACTTGGAAATGAACTTACTGATAATAGAATAGTTCAAAAAAATACTTGTAACTTTACCTGAGAGATATGAGGCAACTATTGCTTAATTGGAAAATACTAAAGATCTGGCTAAGCTTAGATTGGCAGAGTTATTGAGTGCACTGCAGGAACAAGAGAACAACGAAGAATGATGAGGCATGAGGGATCCATTGAGGGAGCCTTGCAAGCCAAGTTGCAGTTCGGTTCAAGTGCCTGTGGAAACAAAGGAAAAGGAAAGAAAGGGAATCATGGAAACTACGAAGCAACAACAATGAGAAATGGTGTTACTGCAACTAGCAACAATAGAGAAGGCAAATATCCTCCCTGCCAACATTGTGGGAGGAAAAATCATCCACACTTCAAGTGTTGGAGAAAACCTGATATGAATTGCAGAAAGTGTCACAAGCTCGGTCATGCTGAGATTATCTTCAAAGAGTAGGGATTACAACAACCAAATGATGCACAGATTGCAGACCAACAAGAAGATGAGCAACTATTTGTGGCCACCTGTTTCGCAAGCAAAAATTCAAATGAAAGTTGGCTTGTTGATAGTGGTTGTACGAACCACATGACCAGTGATGAAAATCTTTTCAGAGAACTTGATAAATTAGTTAAATCAAGAGTCAGGATCAGAAATGGAGAATACCTCCCTGGGAAAGGAAAGGGGACTATAGCAATTGAAAGTTACAAAGGTACAAAACTTATTTATGAAGTTTTATTTGTTCCTGAAATTAATCAGAATTTATTAAGTGTTGGGCAACTCCTAGAAAATGGATTCAAATTATTATTTGAACATAAAGTGTGCCTGACCAGTGATCCTAGTGGTCAGGACATATTAAGAATTAAAATGCAGGGAAAAAGGTTTTCCTTGAATCCATTGAACGAGGAACACATAACTTTTCCAAGCCAGCTCACTGTAGCGGAAACGTGGCACAAAAGATTGGGGCACTTTCATCACAAAGCTTTATTGTTTATGCAAAGGAGAAAAATGGTGAATGGTTTACCAAACTTGGAGGAGAACCCCTCAAGTTGGAAGGCTTGCGTGCTTGGCAAGCATACTAGACTTCCATTTAAAAGTTCCACTTCGAGAGCTACAGAAAAGTTGCAACTCATTCACACCGATATTCGTGGTCCACAAAGAACTCCATCACTCAATGGCAGCATGTATTATATTATTTTCATTGATGATCTAACAAGAATGTGTTGGATTTATTTTATGAAGTTTAAGTCCGAAGCTGTTGGATTTTTCATGAAGTTCAAAGTTTGGATAGAAAATCAGAGTGGCTACAAGATTCAGGTCATTAGGTCAGATAATGGAACTAAATATACCTCGTATATGTTCAATTCTTTTTTTGAAGAAGCTGGAATTGAGCACCAGCTTACTTTCCTTTATTCTCCACAACAAAATGTAGTGAGTGAGAGAAAAAATAGAACAATCATGGAAATGTCGAGATGCTTGTTGCATGAGAAGAATCTATCGAAGAAGTTTTGGGCTGAAGCAGTAAACTCTGTTGTTTTCTTGCTGAATAAACTGCGTACGCTGAATAAACTGCGTACGCGGGCAGTGGAAGGAAAGACTCCATTTGAAGCATGGTATGGTATCAAACCTGTTTTGGAAAACCTCAAGATATTTGGATGTCTATGTTTTTCTTATATTCCAAAGGTTAAGAGAGACAAGCTAGATAAGAAGGAAGATTTGGGAATCTTCATTGGCTATAGCTTATTTTCTAAAGCTTATAGGATCTTTCAACCTTAAACAAACAAGATTATGGTAAGTAGAGACGTTCAATTCCTTGAAGATGACCAATGGGAATGGAATGATGAGTCTCGAGTTAAAAACCATAATTCACAACTTCGTTATGATGACTTGGTGGATGATCAACCTATTAGGGGAACAAGGTCACTCTCTGATAATTATGAGAGATGCAATGTTGCTGTTTTTGAACCTGCAGCATATGAGGAAGCAAAAATGGATCAAAATTGGAAAAAATGCAATGAAGGAGGAGCTGACCATGATAGAAAAGAACCAAACTTGGAAGCTCGTGGAAAGACCCCAAGATAGAAAAGTGATTGGAGTTAAATGGATTTTTCGAACAAAGTTAAATCCAGATGGTTCGGTAAACAAGCACTAAGCTAGATTAGTGGTGAAAGATTATGCACAAGTTTGGGGAGTAGATTTTTTTGATAATTTTGCCCCAGTAGCCAGATTGGATACAATTCGGATGCTTTTGGTTATTGCGGCAAAAATAAATTGGATGATTTTTCAAATGGACGTGAAGTCTGCTTTCTTGAATGGTCTATTATAGAAAGAAATATATGTTGAGCATCCATAACGGTTCAGTGTACCAGGACATGAAGATATGGTTTATCTGTCAAAGAAAGCTCTATACAGACTAAAGCAAGCTCCTAGAGCTTGGTACAGCCGAATGGATAATTATTTACTAGGCTTTGGCTTTGAAAAAAGCTTAAGTGAATCTACTCTTTATGTCAAGAAAGTTGCCTCTAACATTATTATTATTTCTCTGTATGTCGACGATTTACTTGTGAAAGGAAATAATAGAGGGCTGATTGAAGAATTCAAGGAGGAAATGATGAAAGTTTTTGAGATGACTGATCTTAGCGAGATGACTTTTTTTCTGGGAATGGAGATCAAGCAAACTCAGAATGAAGTTTTTGTTTGTCAAAAGAAATAGATGAAGGAAATTCTAAAAAGATTTAGAATGGAAGAATGCAAGAGTGTGAGTACTCCAATAAATCAAAAAGAAAAGTTGAAAAAGGATGATGGAGCTGAACTAATTGATGAAGGAGTATATCGAAGCTTAATTGGATGCTTGATGTATCTCACAACAACAAGGCCTGACATCTTGTCTGTGAGTGTTTTATCCAGGTTTTTAAATTGTGCAAGTGAGTTGCACATGATGGCCGCCAAAAGAGTAGTTAGGTATCTTAAGGGAACTCTAAACTATGACATTAGATTTTGCAAAAGTCACAATTTCAAACTCCGTGGATATTTTGATAGTGATTGGGGCGGGTCAACTGGTGATATGAAAAGAACGTCTGGTTATTGTTTCACTTTTTGATTAGGGTGTTTCTCATGGTGCTCAAAGAAACATGAAATAGTAACACAATCAACAGCTGAAGCAGAATTCATCGCAGCATCAACCACTGTTAATCAAGCACTATGGCTTAGGAAAATTTTGATCGATTTGCAGCTGGAGCAAGTAGAGAGCACTGAGATCCTTGTGGATAATTAAGCTGCTATAGCCATATCCAAAGATCCCGTGTTTCATGGAAGGACCAAGCACTTCAACATCAACCTTTATTTCTAGAGGGAAGTGCAGAAAAATGGTGAAGTGGTTTATTCTATTGCAAATCAGAGAATGAAGTGGCGGGCATTTTTACAAAGTCATTTCATGTTAGCAGATTCAAATTTCTTAGAGAAAAATTGGAAGTTTGCGGCTCCTGATTGTGTTGTTACGTGTATCAGGATCTACTTTGAATGGGTCAGAGACTTTAGCTGATTATTAGGAGATTAGTTTTCTTTTAGTCATTATCCTATTAACTAGTTATAGTTATTCCTATTTTATAGGTATGTTAGCAGTCTTTTAGCATTCCATGTTCTGTGTCAGTTGTACTGCCCCTCTACTTATTTAATCAGCTTGAAGTTCAATAAAAATTATTCTTCAAATTTCAATTCATCTTGCTGTTTCAGTTAATTTAATAATAGTAACCTTTGTTATAATAGGTTTGTCTATTGTATATTGCTTCAAGTAAAATGACCTCTATTTTAAATATTTTGTAGGATGCTACTCGACCTTTATCCTCTTTTGGAGAAGAGTTAAATGGTGATTCCAAAATAAGTGAGGTAGAAGACTTCTTTACGCAAGTTACAAACACAACCCCATGATCCACCGTCGAGAAATTCTTGTTTGCTCTTTCCTTTGTTATAGAGATTTTCACAACATATTTGAACTATAAGTGTAGATGAAAAAAATACCATCGGTTCTAGTTCTATGGGTAAAATAAGAGATGGAGAGGGTATATATGTTTTTTCATCGTTTGTTGATGGAAAAAAAGTGGAAATTGTTATTCCTGTCAAGAGGACAACTGGTAGAAGCGACAAGGACGATGCCTCTAGTCGTCGATAGAAATGTAGTTGGTATTACTGCTAAGAAGATGCTAAGTTCTTTGACTAAAATCGATGTAGATGAAAATGATGTGGTTTTACTATCTATACCTAGTGAAACCACATGATTTCATCACACCCGATTTTACTCATAGAACTCAACATCTCCGGAGTAGGAACACGAATTACATTCCCATCTACAATGACATCATCCTTGTTGCTGTCGTCAGTTGTCCTCTATACAAGAACAACAAATTCCACTTTGTTTCGATTGAAAATCAGTGAAACAACAAAACTACCTTCTCCACCACCGAATTTACTCATAGATCTCAACATCATCGAAGCGGAAACACCATATGATGAAAATACATTATTTTCATCGCCATCTATTTTATAAGGAAAACTAAAATTGATCGGTGTTGTCATCATCATACAGTTAGAATTAAAATTCACGAGGATACAAATAAGAATCAAAACTGTACAAAAATAACTTTTGAGAAGATTTATAATAGAAGAAAGATTAAACAACTACTTTTAAGACTTTGATCATCATGGAGTTATGCTTTAACTAGAGTAAATAAGTCTTCTACCTCATTTATTTTGGAATCACCACTCAAGTTTCCGCCAACAAATGATAAAGGTGTAGCATCTTAATGAAAAACAATTGGGATAATTCATAAGTAATACCCGAAATTCCAGCAACACATCTAAACTTAACTAGAGTCCTACAAATTGATCTATTATTGCTACTAATGGAAAGTGAGGATTCATAAAACCAACTGTAAGCTCATGACCAGAAAAATATAGAAATTTTAAAAAAAGATGTTGATAAGTTACTTTTGTGTGTTATAAGATTAAATTAAAGTTTAGTGCATAACTTTAATTCCCAAAGCAATATTGAAACAACATGAACCATGTTTTGGGAAATAATATCATATAATCACCCTCAAGTTCATTCCCGATCATGGAATCTAGTAGTGTCAAGTTGACGAGTGTGACCAAATTGGCACATGAAAAAGTTGTTAATGCCAAGTGGGTCGAACCTAACCCATCCAAGTTTGCTTATTCATCTATTCATGATGGGAGGTGATTCTTGTGTATAGTTTTCTAGCAATTTGCTTATGTTGAGAACTTATAACTATTCTATATGTAGCACTTGCAAATTATGGTGATGTTTAACTAATTAAATTTTTAAATTGAAGTTGTTCTAATTTTTGCCAACTTAACATGTCATTCATGCTTGTTTTTTCTTCTCTTCAAGAGAAAATTGAATAATTTCAAAGTCAAAGAACAAAAGTATTGCCAAAGTCTCACATAACAATATACTTGGTATAGTACTTGATCCCGAACACTCGGGATGGGTTCATAGATTGGGTTTATGAGTTGTTTGAACTAATCCCCATATCAGTTCTCAATACTACTCACAATAATATATACTCATGCTCAATGTTTAAAAACATACCCTTCCTCTGGTTTGAGATAATTGCTCAAACTATCCTCTTAAAAGAGGTAACTGCTTTAGAAATATATTTGAACTCATAACTCATTTAGAAATCAAAGTTTCTCTTTTATCAATGTAAAAACTAATACATATGGTAATACTTAGTTCCCTTTTACTCTTAGTCAATTCATACTTGAAAAATCTTTCTCAAAAATGTATCAAAATAATTTTGTGATATGATCATTGCTGACTCGGAAAGTCATATAGCATAAACATTGATGGTATATCTAGATACCATACTGCTTAAACATTGATGGCATACTCAATTGTCATACTAATCATGTTTTAAAAACTCTTTCTCAAAAATCATCTTTACTTTCTCAAAAACTCAGTTTAAAAACTCAAATGGTTGAATTAACAAGCTACTCAAAATTTATAACTCAATTCATAGGGTTCATGCAGAATTATAGACATGAATGACTCAACTCATGGGTCAAAATAGCAGTATGGAAACTCAGTACTCAGAACTCAGGAACACAATAAAGCAACAACTCAAGGACACTACTCATTTAAAAAACTCAATGCATAGGGTACATGTAGAAATATAGACATGAACGAATGAACACAAGAATGTTAATTCATAGCATATAGAAATTCAATAATTAGGAATAAAATTTCAAAAGAATCGGGAACTCAAGAACTCAAAATCAACTCATCTAAAAAATACTCAAATCTAGGGATAGAATCCTGGAATACTCTTTTACTGATTTGAAAGTAGATGTGGGGCATGAGGATGAACTAGTCCAACACTATGATAGCCTTACATACCCGGAAGAACAATGTTCCTTGAAGAATCTTGAAGAATCTTTAATAAGAACTTGATTAGAAGTCTTGAAACCCTAGCTTGAAGGAGAAAAATCAAGAAAACCTTTCTTGAGATTTCTTGAATTAGTTTCTTGAAATCTCTATGGCCAAGAATTATGATTCTCATTAGTTATTCATAATTGTATGGAGGAATTTGAGTTGGAAAGAATGAAATTCTTGGAGAAAGACTCACCTTGAAAAAGATTCTAGAAAAAGATTGAAAGAATCTTGAAGGGAGTTTTCTACTTTTTTTTCCCTTAGGATTTGAAGAGAAGAGAATGATCGATTAAGAGATGAAAATCTGATTCTTTTGGACTTTTAATTAGTCAAGAAATTCGTTTAGGGTTTTCTTGGAGGTAAAAAGACAATAATGACTCTTTTAAATGTTTTCCCGTTGGATAATTTGTCACTGCACTGTATCAAGTTACTAAAATGGTCATAATTATTTACTCAACACTCGAATTGTTGTGAAATCGTTGGAGTGGGATAGAAGATTCAAATATCTTTAATTCGATAGGTTATAGGCAACCTAAATCTTAATATTCTAAGAGATATGGTTGTTTGAAGTTGATGGTATATCTAGATACCATACTGGTTAAACATTGATGACATACTCGACTGTCATACTAATCATGTTTTAAGAACTCTATCTCAAAACTCATCTTTACTTTCTCAAAAACTCACTTTAAAAACTCAAATATTGCCTTTAAAAAGATTCTAAAAATTTATAACTCAATTCATAGTGTTCTAGAGGAATTATGGACATGAACGGCTCAACTAAGAGGTCTAAATAACAATATGGAAACTTAGGACTCAGAACTCAAGAACGAAGGAGCGCAATAACGCAAGAACTCAAGGACACTAATCATCACAAGAATACTCAATTTATAGGGTTCATGTTAAAATATAGACATGAATGAATCAACTCAATAATCTTAATGCATAACATATAGCAATTCAACAATTAGGAATAGAGTTTCAAAAGAATCAGGAACTCGAGAACTCAAAATCAACTTCTCTCAAGAATACTCAAATCTATGGATATAATCCTAGATTACTCTTTTACTGATTTGAAAGTAGATGTGGGGCGTGAGGACGAACTAGTCCAACACTATGATAGCCTTACATACCTGGAACAACAAGGTTCTTTGAACAATCTTGAAGAAGAGCTTGATTAGGAGCCTTGAAACCCTAGCTTGAAGGAGAACAATCAAGAAAACCTTTCTTGAGATTTATTGAGTTAGTTTCTTAAAATCTCTATGACCAAGAATTATGATTTTAATTAGTGATTCATAATTGTATGGATGAATTTGACTTGGAAAGAATAAAATCTTTGGAGAAAGACTTCCCTTGAAGAAGAATCTTAAAAAAGATTTAAAGAACTTTGAATGGAGTCTTCTACTATGATTTTTCCTTAAGGTTTTGCCTTAATGTTTGAGAGACAAGAGAATGATAGATTAACAGATGAAAAAAAAGAGTTTAGGTTTTTCTTAGAGGACAAAGACAAAAATTACCCTTTTTAATGTTTTTCCGTCGGCTAATTTGTCAATGCACTGTATCAGGTTACTAAAATGGTCAAAACTTTTTACTTACCACTCAGATTGATGCAAAATTGGTGGCGTTGGACAGAAGATTCAAATACCATTAATTCGATAGGTTATGGGCCACATAACCTTTTATATTCTAAGAGCTCTAGTTTTTTGAAGTTGATTCAAGAAGAATCTTATATCAATGTTTAATCGGTAAGGAAACTTTCAACTCAACTTTGTGCTAAGAGTTCTAATGACTTTAATTCATATCCAAATTCATTCCCATTCTAAAGAATCTAACTTTACGCATATGGGTAATTTAAGAATCACCCGGTACGATCTTATTCACAAATGAAGAATGGTTCGAGACTTAACTTAGAAATTTTTGAGGTGTTACAACAAGTTTCCCCATAACTCCTGCAATTATGAAAACTACCTTTCCAAAAGTTACTCACATAAATATTATTAATAATATATTAACCCTAAGTAAGTAGTATAAATAGAGGTCAACCATTTGTGAAATTATTAAGCAAGAATCAAACAATCTTCACAAAAGCCTCATATTTTACTCCTACTCCTACATTCCTCTTGGATCCTCTGTTTTTATTAACATTCAATGTACCTCATAGTTGTTGACCATGTACTAATGACGATTGAGTCATCTGATTGACATTCAAAAAAGAAATGTGGTTGCTTGTACTGGTGTTTGTAGGAGTTGGAGAGAAATAATGAATGAAATTGTCAAAGCACCTGAAATTTGTGGAAAATTGACGTTCCCATCACCTTAAAGCAAGTTCGACTCTTGATTTTTATGCCTTTGCATTCTTGTTGTTTTGCTATGTGTTAGTTTGACTGAAGATAGTTATGGTAGAAGACATAAACATCAACTATATGGTTCATCGCCAATGCGAATAACTACCTTCGGTCAAACAAACACATAGCAAAACAACAAGAATGCAAAGGCATAAAAAGAAAGAGTCGAACCTTCTTCAAAGAGATGGGAACATCATTTTTTCACAAATTTCAGGCGCTTTGACAATTTCTTTCATTATTTCTCTCCAACTCCTACAAACACCAGAACAAGTAACCACATTTTTCTCGAACGCCAATCAGAGTCAGACGCCTCAATCCTCATTAGTACATGGTCAGTAATTATAAGGTACATTGAATGTTGATAATAAACATAAAGCTGAAATTGGTCCTAGAGGAATGCATGAGTAGGAACAAAATATGAGTCTTTTGTGAAGATTTCTTGATTCTTGCTTAATTATTTTACAAATGGTTGCTCTCTATTTATACTACTAACTTAGGGTGAATATATTATTAATAATTGTTATGTGAGTCCATACATATTTTAATATTCATTACATTTCTCTGTGTTGGCTGCCCCATATCCATTTTTTTGTACTGACTTGCTTCAAATTTACAACTTATAATTATCTTACAATTAAGTTCAATTAATACTATATCATTTGAATAATAAACTTTGTTATAGTAGGTTTGTCAATTGTATATTGCTTCAAGTAAAATGACCTCTCTTTTAAATCTTTTGTAGGATGCTACTACACATTTATCCTCTTTTGGACAAGAGTTAAGTGGTGATTCCAAAATAAGTGAAATAGAAGACTTCTCTACGCAAGTTACAAACACAACCCGACGATGCACGACCGCCAAGAAATTTGAGTTTGCTCTTTCTTTTGTTGTAGAGCTTTTCACAACATACTTTTGTACAATTAAATCTCATTTGTATCGCCAAATATCTGAACTCTATGTGCTTGATGATAAAAACACCGTTTGGTTCCAATTCTCCATCAAATATCAATGGCGATGAAAATAATGTGGTTTCACTGATTTGTGTTTCTGCTTTGGTGATGTTGAGTTATGATCTTGGGCATATTTATATGACACATTATCCATCTTTTAACATAAGTTGAAGGACATTCACTAATCTAACTAACATGTTTGACGTAGGATTGCGATGATTGCATAATAATATACATGATTAGCATTGTTTGAAGGATTCCTAAGGAATTCGATTGAATCATGAGAGAAATGGAGCTGAAGACGACAAGTGACGCCAAGACAAAGAGCTGGCGCGGCGCCCCTGTATCACGGGGCAGCAAGGGTGCGACGTGCCAAGCCCAAGAGTTCAGAGGCTCCATTTTGGCGCACTAGAAACGCGGCACGCCAACTTGCCTGGCGCGAGTTGGGCGTGATTCCCCAAGGCTTGGTGGACGTTTTGGCAAATAAATTTAAATAGGACTCCTTGATGGAATAGATTTGGACTATAGTTTTCCTAAATTGTATAAATAGACCCATAGGGCTATTTTGTTGGGGTTCGACATTATTTTGGTGTGCAAGAGCAAGATTCAACTTTTGTTACAGGTTTCCATTTTCTAACTCTTCTTACTTCAGAAAATCACATGAACAATTATATTTGAGGTTTTTGAATAGTATAAGTGGCTAAACGCCCTTGTTCTGGGGCTGTAGCTACGAATTGATTGTTGAGTATTAAAAGTTTTGAAATTAATTCTTGGTTATCGTTTTAATTTACTTTTATATTCTTGTTTTAATATTTCTTGACTGGCCATCATAGAGATAAATCTCTTGTCTATTCATAAAATCGAGAGAGGAAAAGGTAGATAGACCAAAGAATATAAAAAACTTGATCTTCCATTGAGTTGATTTGTGTTTTCGAGTGACGCTCGGAGGATTGCCTATCCCCGCTCACTGATGTAGTTAGACAACTAATTAAAGTAGGCGACTAGAGGTTGGGAGACTCGACTCATACAATTAACCCTGTAAATTAGTAACTTGATAACCGAAATTAGTTCATTTCCTGAGATACAATACATGAAGTTCACATTAGTTACTTTTTAGGTATTGCATAAATCGTAGTAGTAATTAACAACCATCAAACTCTTTTAAAAGGTTACTTTTATTTAATTGTGGAATTGAGTTATTAAATATAAGTTGATCATGAGTCCCTTGGGAACGAAAACTCGTTTCTAAAAGAAACTATATTACTTGAGTGATCGCATACACTTGCGTGTATATTTGAGAGTAACAAGTTTTTGGCGCCGCTACCGGGACTTAGAAATTTATTTATATCTGATTTTCTTAAGTCTACAATTAGATTGTTCAAGTGTTAATAACTTGATCTTAGGTTTTGTGTATTGCAAGCACTTGATTCTCAAGTCTGGCTCGGAAAGAAGATCTTGTCGAACCAGACAACGACCCTGAAAGAGCTTTACACCATAGCAGAAAAATAGCGAATCTAGGACATTATCAAGAATTAGGGTTGCGTCTTCAGGAAAACAATGAGGGTGACCGAATAGAAAACGTGAATAATTAAGAACAAGAGGCACCCTCCGTTATATCGGCAAGACCAGTCCGTGATGTGGCAGTCCCACTCACAGCCAATGTGGTGTCTAGTATAAGGAAACCACCACCGGGTGGAAGATTTGAACTAAAGCAGAATACAGCTCATCCACTCGATGGGACAATTCGCCGGACTCCCTCATGAGGATCCTCAAATTCACATTCAGAATTTTTTGGAAATAAGTGATACGTACATACTAATTGGCGTTTCATCGGACTATGTGAAGCTTACATTGTTTCCATACTCGTTGCTAGAGGCCGACATACAATGGTTAGATTCAAAGCCACCAAATTCCATCACTACATGAGATTACCTAGCAAAAAAGTTCTTGAGTTGGTTCTTTCCATTAGATAAAACTGCGAGGTGAGGAGTGACATATAGAGTTACAAATAGAAAAATGGGGAGGATATGTACCAAGCATGGGCTCGATTCAAACAATTGTTAAATGCATGTCCACATCACTACCAAGCTAATGTGGTACTTGCTCATACTTTCTTTGAGGGTTTTGATTATAACGCACGAGTACTTCTTAATAGTTCAACAGGTGGAGAAGCTCTAGAAAAAACCCATGAAGAGATATTTTATCTCTTAGATAGACTCTCACAAGGAAACCCCATTTATGAAGGAGAAATTACAATAACCACAACACATAGAGTGGCTGGAATTTAAGATGTGGATAAAGCTACTGCAATAAATGCAAAATAAGATGCCATGAACCACAACATAAAGATGCATTTTTAAAAAATGACACTAAATCAAGCACCGGTGAATGTTGTACAACAAGAATCAAGTTGTTGTGGAGTCTGTGGTAGTATGAAACTGAACTTTATGAGGCAAATCAAGATTCCGTAAACTATGTGGGGAATGTGCAAAGAGGTGGAGGTCAGAAAATTATGGTAATACTTATAACTATAGTTGGAGAAACCATCCGAACTTCTCATGGGGTGGGAACCAAAACCAAAATCAAAACCAAGCGCAAGGGTCTAACTAATACCGATCACAAGGAATGGGGGAACAATACCAAATCCCTCGCCACGGCGTAAATCCAAGTGCACCAAAAGAGGGGATGAATAATGAAGAGTTACTCCAAAAGCTAATGTCAAAAATTGGTACATAGATAAATGCCAGGATATATAAGCAAGATGAGAACATAAAAAAACTCCCAAATGTCCCAATTTAGTTTAGAAAAACAAGTTGCGCAAGTAGCTAATGAACTGAACTTGTAACACCCAAAAAACTAGTAGGTGGAACTACAGCCTTACGTGAGAGTTTTAGAGTTTGATGTGTGGTTTAGAATCATAAAATGGCTTCCCGTACTTAGGATGATGGGTTTAGGGGTTAAACGTCAAGATACGACTCCCCAAGAACCAACTAAGGGTCCTTGAGGAGGACCCTAAAGCCTAACCCCAAATCTGCCCAAAACTGCCCAAATTGGTGACCTACGGATGAGACCTACTGGGAATAGGTCCATCCATGCCCCGTGGGACCTGGTCGTGGGTCAAGGCCCTTGAAAATGAGCTTCAGACCATGGACCTACGGACCTGCAGGACGGCCAGTAGGACCAGTCACGGTCCGTGAGTCCAAGATCGTAGCTCCTGCCTGCAATTCTGCCTAGGTTCGGCCAAAGGTAAGTTCTTTTAGGTAATTCCTAATTTAATTATTTTATTGTGGGGTAATTTTATTTTACTTTAATAGACCTATATAAGGGTTTTTCAACCATTAACTAGCCCATATACTTCATAAATCCCAAACCCAAAAATCATAACCAACTTTACCCCCAAAAATATTCTCTCTAAAACTCCAAGGAAGAAGAAGAAGAAGATCAAGTTAGGGATTGAAGAAGGAAGATTTTTGACTTGAATTTGTTGGATTTCTTCACTTAAGGTATGGTAGTCTTTGATTCATGGAATGCTTTCATCCATGAAATCCTCAATTTCTCAATTCCAAAGTTAGAAAATTCTCCAAAACCTAGAGTTTTCACTCCTAGACATGGATTCTTTCTAAAAAAGTTTTCAATGATTTAATTACCTTATATTATGATTGAATTGCTATATTATGGTGGGTTTCTGATAAAATCTCCCATGAATGACCCTAATTTCTCAAATTGGATCTTAAAGTGTGGGTATTGATTGATATTAGTAGAATATCATAGAATCATGAATATAATGAATTGATTACTTGAATTATGTATTAATTGAGGAATTTCTATGGTTTTGATGTTGAATTTCCTCCATGAACCCCCATGTCCTCAATTTGTGACTTTGTGATGTGGGTGAATTGTGGTGAGATGAATATTATGAGATTATTGTTGTATTAGTTGAGTTATTTGAATTATGTTGTCTTCCATGAATAATGTAGTAACTATAAATGTGATTGGTTGATAGTGATCCTTGATCCAAGAGAGGTAAAACATGAGACTTATTCCTAATTGTGGCTTCATGTGTATACTCTATGAACCTGATTATAATATAAGCTATTATGTCTTTTGAATTGTATGTGGTTTTATTTTGGAAAGACTCCACCAACATGACCTATATTATGAGTATTTGATATCATGTATTTAATGACTTGATTACTTGAACTATGATTGTATTCATGTCTAATATAATAAATTGTAGATGTGTTGATTGAATATGGTCTTTGGTCCTAAAGGGGAAATATATGATATTGTACATGCTTTGTGAAAGTGTGTTCATGATTTAAGACCATCTTTTGAGAAAGTAAAGTGATCATGAATTTGATGTAATTGTGGTATTGTTGAAAGTCTATTTTCATGAACACATAATGAGCCTAATGTGAAAGTGTTTCTCACATATTAAAGATTCTAGGTTGAAAGTTAGTTCTCACCTAATTGAATCTAACATAAAGACATGGACAGTGAAGAGTGATTCTCACGCATGATCTAATGAGCTATCCTAATGAAACAAGTTAGTATTCCTAAAATACTTCATGGGAATTATGCCTAGCACCGAGTGGGTATTGAAAATGAGATAGAGGCTCTCCCGTTAAGAAAGACCAGGTTTCTAAAGTTAATCTCATGAGATGGAAGCTCCCATGCTAAGAAAGGTTGGGTTTCTAGAAGAAATCTCCTTATCCCATAACTACATGCCCTCGTAGGTTATTTAACCATTGGATCCATCTCTAAGGTAATACATTTTAGTTCTACCTTAAGCAAGTAGGACACCCCTTTTCGGTGTGGGGCATACACCGGATTCCATGCAAGCTCACATGGTATATGTAGGGTAAGGCTAATTCGCACAAGGTCAAGTCTAGGATGTACTATGGCTATTCAAGAAGTTCTACTTAGTGTGGGTGGAGGGTATGGGACTTCATCCATGCATTTCACAAGTAGGCTTTAAGAGTAGTTATGGTAGATTCCTATTTGTCAAGATGACTCATGTAATTAATGTGCTTGTGTCTAAATAGTAAATGCATTTGATGTCAAGGCTACTTGTAATGTTGCATGTTAACTTGGAATGTTGCTATGAATTGATTTGCTTGATGTGGTTAACTAAAAGTGAGTGTTTCCTAGTCTATGAGAGATAGGCTAAGGATGAGATTAAAAGAGGGTAAACATTAATGGGGATCTAAAGTGACCTACTACAGGATATATCTCTTCATGATGTCTTTTATGCTTATGACTTGTGTTTTCACACTACTTTCCAAATGATGCTTTAAACTTGTAAAGTGCATGCATTCAACTAAAATATCCCTTTTAGCATGTTTTCAAGGGTTTTTATGCATGACTATCATACTTAGTATATTTTTGTGCTAACCCATATTTCTTCTACATTTTTATACAAAGTGTAGGGTTTGGTGACATCCACTTCCATCCTCGTGGCTAGGATCGTAGTAGATCCAGAAGAAGAAGTTTGGTAAGTCCTCATAGAATTCGGGGGCTTGACCATTATGTCCTTTACATTTTATTTTTATGTTTAGAACTTTTGTATGGGCTGCGTCCCATAGTTGTAATTTTAATGGTTATAGATTGTTGGAGACAAAGTGTAGACTCCCGCTTGTTTTATAAAATACTTCGATTGTAAAAGATTTTTTTTAAAATTTCCAAACTATTTTCTATTATCTTATGTTATGATATGCTATGAGGATTGTATGAGGCTTTTCGGGGTCTTGTACGCCATGTCACATCTAGGGGGTACTCTTGGGTCGTGACAAACATGGTATCAGAGCACAAGATTTTGGGATAGTTCTAAGATGTCTCAAACCACATCTAGTAGAGTCTTGTTCATAGTGTGAAGCATGCCACATTTATGAATAGAAGGCTATTGGATGTTAGGAAAATCTCACTTCTTCATTCTCTAAGTCATGCCATAAAGCTTAACGCTATACGATCTCTCTCCTATTCCTTATCTGATGGTCTTCAGGATATGACCACTTGAAGGGCTCATGCTACAATGATCGAGGGAGAAAAGGTTAGTAGTCATGCCAATTATGGCTATGTGACTAGATGGGTTTTTATGATGTCCTTAGTATGAATGGGCTTCATTATGGCTTGGTGTATTTAGTGGTAGAACCTGACTTAGTCATGATGAGTTTCAGGGTGTGTTGAAAGATTTAATGAATATGGTGTTTTAGAAATGCCTATATGTGTTGAAGTGAGTAGACTACTCTAAGAAGGGTAGGAATGTAATTCACAATGGTTTAGAATCATCTTATGTTATGAAGGTGATAGTTTAGTGATAACTTGACCTACCTTAGAGTTGAAAGAAATGGTGCTTATAAAAGACCGTGCATGCTTACTCCCAAGGGGAGATAATGTGCTTAGATGGCAAGGTGGTCAAGTGTTCTTGATGTTCATGCCTTAGGTTGACTTAAAGTTTTCACCTTGAGAGGTGTGGTGAGCTTGAGAAGTTTAGTCCTGGTTTGGTAGGCTCATATAAGACCTTGAGTAGTGTTGATAAGGTTTCTTGTGAGATAAAGTGCTTATAAGGAAACCTCTCTAATTTAGGGGTACCGGTAGAGGTCTTAGACCGACAAGTTAAGAAATAGAAGAATGAGGAAGTTTCTTTCATAAAAGTGTGAAGGAGTGGTCTTTGTGTGAAGGTAGTAGGTGAGGGTGCTACTTGGGAGGCCAAGAGTCAATGAGATGTTCCGATATCCTTATCTTTCCTTGTATTCCTCCGTTAGCTTGAAATGATAAGTTTCCCTTGACTTGTTTCATGATTGTGAAGTCTTGGATGTTGTATGTGTTCCATAATTTCCTTGTATTATGCATGTTCTTGACGAAATTTATGAAAATGAGAAAATGAGTTTTTATGATTGAAGTTCCTCATGTTGTTGTGCATTAAGTATGAATTTCCTATTTGACTTCATGAGATGTGTTGATGAACATGGTTTAGTCTGCTTTTCAGAGTAATCGCATATTGGCTCCATGATGTTGAGTTAAGCATTATTTTAGTTGGAGAAATTAGTTCGTCCTATGCAAATGAGAAATATTTAGTTTCGTGCATATTGGGGTTTTAGAAGTAGTTCGTAATCCCTTGTATTGCATTGATGATGTTTTGAGATGAAATTGATGTTTTCTCCTTTAAATGATGCATTGTTTTGATGTTTCATGCATGATAGGCTGCTATTATTGAGTCTTTAATTCCGTAAAGAGTTTAGAAATGTCATTCGAGGATGAATGTTCCCAAGGGGGAGATATTGTAACACCCGAAAAACTAGTAGGTGGAACTCGAGACTTACATGAGAGTTTTAGACTTTGATGTATGGTTTAGAATCATAAAATGGCTTCCCGTACTTAGGATGAAGGGTTTAGGGGTAAAACGTCAAGGCACGTCTCCCCAAGAACCAACCAAGGGTCTTTGAGGAGAACCCTAAAGACTAACCCCAAATCTGCCCAAAACTGCTCAAAACTGCCAAAAATGGTGACCAACGGATAGGACCTACTGGGTGTAGGTCCATCCACGCCCCGTTGGACCTGGTCATGGGTCAAGGACCATGAAAGTGAGCTGCAGACCATGGACCTACGGACCTGTAGGATGGCCAGTATGTCCACTCACGGTCCGTGAATCCTAGGTCTTAGCTCCTGCCTGCAATTCTGCCTAGGTTCGGTCAAAGGTAAGTTCTTTTAGGTAATTCCTAATTTAGTTATTTTAATGTGGGGTCTTTTTATTTTATTTTAATAGAACTATATAAGGGCTTTTAAACAATTAAATAACCCATATACTTCATAAATCCCAAACCCAAAAATCATAACCAACTTTACCCCCAAATATATTCTCTCTAGAACTCCAAGGAAGAAGAAGAAGAAGATCAAGTTAGCGCTTGAAGAAGGAAGATTTTTTACTTGAATTTGTTGGATTTCTTCACTTAAGGTATGGTAGTCTTTGAGTCGTGGAATACTTTCATCCATGAAGTCATCAATGTCTCAATTCCGAAGTTAGAAAATTCTCCAAATCCTAGAGTTTTCACTCCAAGACATGGATTCTTTCTAAAAAAGTTTTCAATGATTTAATTACCTTATATTATGATTGAATTGCTATTTTATGGTGGGTTTCTGATAAAAACTCCCATGAATGACCCTAATTTCTCAAATTGGATCTTAAAGTGTGGGTATTGATTGATATTAGTAGAATATCATAGAATCATGAATATAATGAATTGATTACTTGAATTATGTATTAATTGAGGAATTTCTATGGTTTTGATGTTGAATTTCCTCCAAGAACCCATGAACCCCCATGTCTTCAATTTGTGACTTTGTGATGTGGGTGAATTGGGGTGAGATGAATATTATGAGATTATTGTTGTATTAGTTGAATTATTTGAATTCTGTTGTCTTCCATGATTAATGTAGTAACCGTATATATGATTGGTTGATAGAGATCCTTGATCCAAGAGGGGTAAAACATGAGACTTATTCCTAATTGTGGCTTCATGTGTATACTTTATGAACATGATTATAATATAAGCTATTATGTCTGTTGAATTGTATGCAGTTTTATTTTGGAAAGACTCCACCAACATGACCTATATTATGAGTATTTGAGATCATGTATTTAATGACTTGATAACTTGAACTATGATTAAATTCATGTCTAATATAATGAATTGTAGATGTGTTGATTGAATATGGTCTTTGGTCCTAAAGGGGAAATATATGATATTGTACATGCTTTGTGAAAGTGTGTTCATGATTTAAGACCATCTTTTGAGAAAGTAAAGTGATCATGACTTTGATGTAATTGTGGTGTTGTTGAAAGTCTATTCTCATGAACACATATTGAGCCTAATGTGAAAGTGTTTCTCACATATTAAAGATTCTAGGTTGAAAGTTAGCTCTCACCTAATTGAATCTAACATAAAGACATGGACAGTGAAAGTTGATTCTCACGCATGATCTAATAAGCTATCCTAATGAAACAAGTTAGGATTCATAAAATACTTCATGGGAATTATGCCTAGCACCGAGTGGGTATTGAAAATGAGATAGAGGCTCTACGGTTAAGAAAGACCAGGTTTCTAAAGTTAATCTCATGAAATGGAAGCTCCCCTGCTAAGAAAGGTTGGGTTTCTAGAAGAAATCTCCTTATCCCATAACTACGTGCCCTCGTAGGTTATTTAGCCATTGGATCCATCTCCAAGGTAATACATTTTAGTTCTACCTTAAGCAAGTAGGACACCCCTTTTCGGTGTAGGGCATACACCGTATTCCATGCAAGCTCACATGGTCTATGTAAGGTAAGGCTAATTCCCACAAGGTCAAGTCTAAGATGTAGTATGGCTATTCAAGAAGTTCTACTTAGTGTGGGTGGAGGGGTATGCGACTTAATCCATGCATTGCAAAAGTAGGCTTTAAGAGTAGTTATGGTAGGTTCCTCTTTGTCAAGATGACTCATGTAATTAATGTGCTTGTGTCTAAATAGTAATTGCATTTGATGTCAAGGGTACTAGTAATGTTGCATGTTAACTTGGAATGTTGCTATGAGTTGATTTGCTTGATGTGGTTAACTATAAGTGAATGTTTCCTAGTCTCTGAGAGATAGGCTAAGGATGAGATTAAAAGAGGGTAAACATGAATGAGGATCTAAAGTGATTTGCTTTGTGTGGGTAGGATTATGGTATCTTATCCATACATTGCACAAGCTTGCCTTGAGGTTGCTCATGAAGTTTTACTCACATTTCATGATAACACTAGATTGTTTTGACTACGTATATATTTCTAATGATAATTCTTATTCTCACTAGTTGTGATTGTTGTCTACCACACTATAGTATATATCTCTTCATGATGTCTTTTATGCTTATGACTTGTGCTTTCACATTACTTTCCAAATGATGGTTTAAACTAGTAAAGTGCATACATTAAACTAAAATGTCCCTTTTAGTATGTTTTCAAGGGTTTCTATGCATGGCTATCATACTTAGTACATTTTTGTGCTAACCCATATTTCTTCTACATTTTTATACAAAGTGTAGGGTTTGGTGACATCGGCTTCCATCCTCGTGGCTAGGATCATAGTAGATCAAGAAGAAGAAGTTTGGTAAGTCCTCATAGCATTCGAGGGCTTGAATATTATGTCCTTTACATTTCATTTTTATGTTAGAGCTTTTGTATGGGTTGCTTCCCAAAGTTGTAATCTTAATGGTTATAGATGGTTTGAGACAAACTGTAGACTCCCGCTTGTTTTATGAAGACTTCGATTGTAAAAGAAAAAGTTTTAAATTTCCGCACTATTTTCTATGATCTTATGTTATGATATGCTATGAGGCTTGTATGAGGCTTTTCAGAGTCTTGAACACCATGTCACATCTAGGGGGTACTCTTGGGTCGTGACAGAACTTGCGTCCTCAAGGAGGTTTGCCCGGTGACACTGAACCCAACCCTAAGCAACTGAATGTGGTGAGTACTAGAAGTGGATTACAACTAGAGGAACTAGCTCTAAACAAAAGAGATACTGAGGTAGTTAACAAAGAAAAGAAAGTAAAAGAGGTGGTAAAGAACACCAATGTTGAGAAGCTCGTTCCTCAAATGAAAACACCCCCTCCATATCCACAAAAAGTTTTGAAATCAGAGTGAAGACGAATGCTTCAGTAAGTTTCTCTCTCTTCTTAAACAGATTCACATTAACTTGCCTTTGGTTGATATTTTGTAGGGAATTCCAAAGTATGCTAAGTATGTGAAGGAGATAGTGGCTAACCAGAGGAGGCTCACAAAGTATGAAACGATATCACTTACTGAGGAGTGCAACTCTAGAATTTAGAATAGACTACCCAAGAAGTTAAAAGATCCGGGTAGTTTCACGGTGCTAATTACAATTGGGAAAAGTGTTCATGCCCTGGGGTTATGTGATTTAGGTGCGAGCATTAAACTTATACCTGCTTCTTTATATAAGAAACTTGGGTTGGGCAGTCCAAAACCAATCACTTTCGTTCTGTAACTCGCGGATAGGTCCATTTATATGTCAGAGGAGGTTGTACAAGATGTGTTAGTACAAGTGGGTTCGCTGATCTTTGCGATGGATTTTGTGATCTTAAACTTTGAGCCTGATCCTGAAGTTCCATTCATTTTGGGGCATCCGCTCTTAACTACGGGGGAGGGGGGTGTTGATTGATGCAGCAGCTAGGCAGTTAACTATAAGGGCACACGATAAAGTTGAAGTATTTCATGTCTACCAAGCCTTGAAATTGCCTTCTATCTATGAAGAGTTGTCCGCTATTACAGTTGTAGATCTCGTAGTAGAATCGCACCTCATTCCACCCGAGGAACACTTAGAAAGAGATTTAGTGGGACATGAGATAGATGGAGATACTAAAGCTCAAGAGATGGTTACTTGTTTGAATCTGGCAACCATAGAATTACACAAACGGAGAGTAGAGCCATTGGATTATGAATTAGAGCCTCCACCCAAAACATCAATTGAAGAGACACGTAAATTGGAGTTGAAATCTCTTCCTGCTCACCTAAGGTATGCATATTTAGGTACTAATGAAACCTTGCCCGTAATACATTCTACAGAATTCTATGAAATACAGGTTGATGCGGCATTGAGAGTCGTAAAGCAGAGAAAGAAAGCTATTGGGTGGCAGATGGCTGATATTCGTGGGATTAGTCCAGCTTTATGTATGCACAAAATCTATATGGAAGAGGATCACAAACCAAGTGCACAACAGCAACGTAGACTAAATTCCTTGATGAAAGAAGTGGTGAGAAAGGAAGTAATGAAGTGGTTAGATGCTGGAATCGTGTACCCAATATCTGATAGCAAGTGGGTAAGTCCTGTGCAGTGTGTCACAAAGAACGGAGGTATGACAGTGGTAAAGAAGGCGAAAAATGAGTTAATTCCTACTAGAACAGTAACTGGATGGAGAATTTGCTTGAATTACCGGAAGCTAAATGAGGCCACACGAAAAGATCACTACCCAATTCCCTTTATTGATCAGATGCTTGACCGACTAGCAAGGCAGGAGTACTATTTTTTCTTAGATGGGTATTTCGGATATAATCAGATTTTGATTGCGCCCGAGGATCAGGAAAAGACAAATTTCACTTGTCCTTATATTAGATATGCTTTCAAACGTATGTCATTTGGACTTTGCAATGCGCCGACAACATTTCAAAGGTGCATGATGTCCATTTTTCATGATATGGTGGAGGACTTTGTAGAGGTGTTCATGGATGATTTCTCAATCTTTGGGATGTTTTTTGAGGTATGTCTCCAGAATCTTGATAGAGTACTTGCTAGATATGAAGAGACCAATTTAGTACTAAACTGGGAGAAATGTCACTTCTTAGTTCGAGAGGGTATAATATAGGTTCAATTGGTGTCAAAGTCGGGATTAGAAGTTGATAAAGCCAGGGTGGAGGTTATTGAAAAAATTCCCCTCATATCTCTATAAAAGGGGTGCGAAGTTTCCTTGGACATGCAGGTTTTTACCAGAGATTCATCAAGGATTTTTCCAAGATTGCAAGACCTATGTGTAGTCTTTCAGAGAAGGAGGTGAAATTTGAATATGATAAGATGTGCTTGAAAGATTTTAAGATGTTGAAGAGGAACTTAATTGAAGCTCCCATCTTAATTGCTCCTAATTGGGAATTACCATTTGAACTCATGTGTGATGCAAGCGATGTAGCAGTGGGTGCAATATTGAGAAAAAGAAAAGATAAAGTGTTCCATTCAATCTACTATGCGAGCAAGACCTTTGATTCTGCTTAAGCAAATTACACAGTGACTGAGAAGGAGATGCTGGCTCTAGTATTAACCTTCGACAAGTTTAGATCGTATTTGGTAGGTACCAAGGTAATTGTTTATACTGATCATGCAACTATTAAGTACCTATTCAATAATAATGATGCTAAACAAAGGTTGATTTGGTGGATATTGCTTCTCCAAGAATTTGACCTTGAGATCAAATATAGAAAGTGTACTAAGAATCAAGTAGTTGATCTTTCGTCTAGGTTAGAAGATTTTTCCCATGTACATGAATTGGAACAAATCCTGGAAGAATTCCAGATGAACAGTTGATGGCACTAGATATCTCTCAAGTACCTTGGTATGCGGACATAGTGAATCTGGTAGTAAGTCGAGAGTACCCTGCAGATGCAACCACCCAACAAAAGAAAAAGCTAACTCATGATGCTAAGTTCTATATCTGGGATGAATCATTCTTATTCAAGCAAGGAGTGGATCGGGTGGTAAGAAGATGCATTGCGGAGTGTGAGGTAAAGAAAGTACTCGAAAGTTATAATTCTAGCACATATGGAGGATACTATGGATGAGAGCGCACATCGCATAAGGTACTATAATATGATTTCTTTTGGCCCTCTTTATTTAAATATTCTATTGCTTATGTGAAGGGATGTGATAGATGCCAAAGGTTGGGTACTATATCAAGAAGACATGAGATGCCACTAAGTAACATTCTTGACGTGGAATTTTTTTATGCTTGGGGTATTGACTTCATGGGTCCCTTCCCGCCATCTAGTGGAAACCAATATAATTTGGTGGCTGTTGATTATGTATCCAAATGGGTTGATGCGGTAGCTCTTCCCTCGAATGACTCAAGAGAGGTTATTAAATTCATCAAAAAACACATTTTCACTCGTTTTGGTACTCCAAGGGCAATCAAAAGTGATGAAGGTAAGCATTTCATTAACCATCTAGTGAAAAATCTTCTTTCTAAGTATGGTATTCGGCATAAGGTTACTACAACTTACCATCCTCAAACAAGTGGTCAAGTGGAAGTATCAAACAAAGAAGTGAAGTAAATCTTGCAGAAAATGGAGAATGCATAAAGAAAGGACTGGTCTGAGAAGCTGGATGATGTGTTATGGGCATATAGAACTGCATATAAGACACCCATAGGGACTTCTCCCTATCACATAGTGTTCGGCAAAGCATGCCATCTTTCGGCTGAATTAGAACACCAAGCATATTGGGCGATTACAAAGTTAAATCTTGACCCCTAGCTGGTAGGAAGGAAGTGAGTGAATCAACTACATGTGCTTGAGAAGCTTAGGCTCCATGAGTATGAGAATGCCAAGATCTACAAAGAAAAGATGTAAAGGTGGCATGACAAGCACATAGTTCCTCCCACTTTCACTTCAGGAGAAAATATACTACTTTTTATATCAAGACTAAGGTTATTCCCTGGAAAGCTAAGGTCAAAATGGAGTGGTCTCTTCGAAGTGGTAAGGATGACACAACATGGTGCCGTTGAACTTAAAGGTGAAAATGACCAGACGTTCTTGGTAAATGGGTAAAGAGTTAAACACAACTTTGGTGAAGATTCAGATTGTGATCGGGAGGGTCTTGAGTTGAATGATGAATGATCCTACTTGATTCAAGCCTCCACGGGAGGCAACCCGTGCAGGATATGTCATAAGAAGTTAGTGTTGTTTACTTTTAAATTTATAGCTTAGTTTAGGGTTGATAGCATCTAGTGAATTAGTTTTGTTTTTATTTTATACTTTTTAGGGATCTGGTTAAGTTTGATTTATGTGTAATAGTTAGGAGCTCTAACTAAAAATACAAAAAGAGGAGTCGTGCCACGACCAAAACTAAGGTGCTGGGTGGGAGGAAAACCACCAACATGATGTTATGTTGTTTGGTTGATGTGGAGGTTATAAGAGAACACACCACGAGAGAAGAAAACCAACTGCATTGGCAACTAGGTTCTGGCGCAGGTCAGGCGCACCACGCTAGAAGCGAAATTTCAAAAGCCCTTTTTGGGCGCACTGCCAGCACCCTGCGCCACCAACGCGCTAAGGCCAAGGAAAAGCACCGATAGCAGGCACAAACATGGTGTGTCGCTCCAAGGTCCAATGTTGAGAGGCCCATTTCGGGCGCAATAGTAGCGCCCCGCGCCCCTAACAAGCTAGGCTGCCCAAGTTCCAAATTTTGGGGAAATATTTCCCTCTCCCGTGGGACCCACCCCCAAAACCCACATTAAATCTTCCACCTACCCAAACACACCTCACCTTTCCTAAATCTTTCTCTCTCTTACCGACCCCTCTTCTCTATTCTCTCTAAATTCCCAACCTTTCGTCTTCTTCAACATCCAATTTTTTCACCAAAAATCCCAAATTACTCCATTGATCTTTCCTAAAACCTTCTTCCCTTACCTTTTACTCAACTCCCAACCACTACAACCTACCAAAATCCATCAAAAATCCAAAACCCACATACTCCACCCAACCCACTGTCCACTCGACCCCCACCTCCTTTCCCCTATGTTTTTTCTTCTCTCCTTTCCTCTATTGTTTGGTATAAATATGGCTCCTAAGGGTAAATATGTCGCTAGTGAGTCAGGTACTAAGATGAGTCATAAAGGGGCGGCTGCTGGAAGTTCTAGTCGGGAAACCACCAACTTGCTGCCTAAAATATTTGGCAAACAAGCTGTAATTCACTATGGTGAGGACTGGTACGACTGACAACAAAAATCTAAGTACCTTGGTGACGAGTATGTTAATGAGGGGTGTTTTCTAGAAGACTTCCCACACATTCACACTTGAGTCTGTGATTTGGGCATCCACTATATCTTTGTGGACCAAGGTGAGTGCAATTTGAGTTTAGTATGTGAATTCTATTAATTGGGATACTCATCAGGTTATGTGGAACCAAGGTTTAATTTGGAATAATTGAGTGCCATTTTACTGTGGAATTTTTGAATGAGTTTTTGGGTGCCGACAATTGTGATAATTCTGAGTATCTAGCTATGATTGAACGAGCTCTGTATAGTGATATTAGGCCTAATTTGTGTGGGGTGACCTATGTGGCTCGTTGGGATAAAGTTAGGGACACAGGTCATCATTCGACCCTTCATTATGGCCACTTGAATTTAGAGGCGCGTATTTGGTTGAAAATTGTGTGTAGAAAACATACGATCTATGTCACTAGGGAGTGAGTCGTGCTAGTTTATCGACTGATGAAGGGGCTTCTAATAAATGTCGGAGCTATTATGTGGCAAAACATGCTAAAGTTTGGGACAAATAAGAGATGACGCTTCTGTTATGGAAGCATCATTACTAGGTACCTCTGGGCCTTAGAAATAGTGGAAGAAATCCATAATCCATGATGTGTCCCCCCCTCCCCCGTTCCCCTCATTTAGTGTGCTGCCTAGTTGGTGTCACAAGAACTATAACGCATGATCCATCCCAAAGGCCAGTGTGAATTGTTGTTGATAGACAAGCTCGGGATGATAGTTGGATGGGTCACATGTTTGGAATGGCTGAGCTACAATTGCGAATTGGTGTTCATCCGGTGACTGAGGACGACATGGAAACACTAGAAGAGTGTTACCCCTTGACGGATATCGCAATGTACATGTGTGAGATGGGCCTGGATTTCTAAGAACCCATTGATAATGATGATGCCATTGCTGATGAGAATGATGGTGCGGATGAGGATGAGTCAGATGACGTTGGCCACAAATATTATAATACCGATGCGGGTAATGGAGATGGTGATGCAGTCTCAATGGCTGCGGCTTTTGCCACCAATGTGGCAACTCGCTGAATTGAAGCACGTGTCCTAGAGGTCGTCAAGGAGTTCTCTTTTACCTTTTCACTTTGTCTTACTTTGCACACGACAATGTTTTGTTTAAGTGTGGGGTGGTAGTTGAACTTCATTGTATTTAGTTTACTGCTTTATCGAATCATTTTATTTTTTAGGAGGGTTCCTCGGGTTTTGTTTTCTGTTCTTTTTTTGAGGATAGCCCATTGAACCGACTAGGAATAGTTTGCTTATTTTTGTTGAGTCTTAGAGTCGTTATAGGAGTGAAAGTTCCCGATGATGGATGGATGACAACAGTCTTAAGAGAAAATTAGTCAGTAGGAGTAGAGAAGCATGAGACCGACCTTTTTGGGTACTTTCAAACCTTGTCTTGATAGTTGGCTAGATATCATGGGTGGTAAAACTTTGTTTGTAATAGTAAGATGGTGACCTTGAAAACAAACATAATCTCTTTGTCTTGACTCTGAATGAAAAATAAAGAATATGGGCTTAATTGTGTGGAAACACCATAATGCATTTTCTATAAGCATACTACAAGTGTTTGTGTCCTTATGTGTGTTGTGATGCCATGTGTGGGGAGTACTTGCGTAGTTTTTGAATTGAATAACATCTAGAACTTTCCTCAAGTGTGCCTAATGTGTAACTTGTCTGATTTATGGAATATGATTGAGGCGTGTCTTTGAATAGCCAAGTTTAAATCTTTTTGTGTACCTCCATATAAAATATCCCTAGTATAGCCCCATTGAGGCTTTTAGACTTAATTTGTTCTAACCTACTTAATTAAGCCGAATCTCTTTTATTGATACAATTAGTTTTGATCCCAAAGTAATCCTTAATGCACTATGTTAAGTTGAAAAAGTGAAAACAATGGTGAAACTGAATATGGTGAAAATGCTTGGTTTTGTGGTGATCAAAGAAAATAGGTAGAAGAATGATGCCCCATAAGTTCCTAAATTTGTGATTGGCCCTGGTCCCTTGGACATTGTGCACTTCGACTAAGATTAAAAGCCTATTTTGAAGGTGGCTAATTCAGAAAATACCTTAATAATGGCCCTGGTCCTTACAAGGATAATGTGCACCTTAACTTGGGAGAAATCCATATGTTGAGGGCGGCTATTGTTAAGTGTGAAAAAAAAAGAGAAAAAGTGGTGTGTAAAAAATAAGGTCTCAAGTTAAAGAGAGGGAAAGGTGTTTAAGTTCAATTGGGAAAATATGTATCAAGGGAGATCAAAGGAAAAGAAAAAGTTTTGAATGTTAGCAAGAAAAAATCAAAACATGTGCATTAGGGTCCCTTACCTAAAGCCGACATTACAACCGAATGAAAAGTCCTTTTGATTCTATGAGTAACACTAGTGAAAATTAAAGTACACTAAGGGCAAGCTTTTGGCATGTTAGTATATGTGAACTTAATTTGTGTATGTGAGATTGAATGTTACAAAAATTAGCTTTATGATTGAAATACAATGGTGTTTTGTGCAAAAGAAAAGCAATACTTAAATGGTGAGGGCATTCATGCCACATGTTTGGTGCATAATCTTGTTTTGTGTGTCTCTATGCTATTGCATTAGCCTAGAATTATTGCATATAGTGTATGCCACAAGATGATGATTAAATATGTTTGACCGATTGTAAAGCGAGGTGAGGAGTCCAAAGGTAAAGAGTGTTATTTGATAAGATAGAGTTTGTTCGAGGACTAACAAATGTTTAGGTGTGGGGTGGTGATCTTGGGCATATTTATATGCCCAATTACTACACATTACCCATCTTTTAACATATGTTTAAGGACATTCACTAATCTAACTAACGTGTTTGACGTAGGATTGCGATTATTGCATACTAATATACATGATTAGTTTTGTTTGTGCGGTTCCTAAGGAAAGCGATTCAATCATGAGAGAAAAGGAGCTGAAGACGATAAGTGACGCCAAGACCAGGAGCTGGCGTGGCGCCCTAGTATCACTAACGCAACAAGGGCGCGACACGCCATGCCCAATAGTTCAGAGGCTCCATTTTGGCGCACTGGCAGCGTGGTGTGCCAGCCTGTCAGACATGAGTTGGGTGCGACGCCCCAAGGCTTGTCGGACATTTTGGCGAAAATCGATTTAAATAGGACTCCTTATTGGATTAGATTTAGACTATAGTTTTCCTAAATTCTATAAATAGACCACTAGGGCTAGTTTTTCTAAATGAAACTATATTACTTGAGCGACCGCGTACACATGCATGTTTATTTGGGAGCAACAAGTTCTATGAGTAAAATAAGATATGGAGAGGGTATATATGTTGTTTCATCAATTTGCGATGGAAAGAAAATGAAAATTGGTATTCTTGTCAAGAGGACAACTGGATAAGCAACAACGACGATGTCGTTTCTTCGGTTGTTGATAGAATTGTCATTGGTGTTACTGCTCCGAAGATGCTAAGTTCTTTGGGTAAACCGATGAAGATGAAAGTAATGTGGTTTTACTATCTATAACTAGTGAAACCGCATCATTTCATCACCACCGATATTACTCATAGAACTCAACATCTGCGGAGCGGGAACACAAATTACATTCCCATCTACAATGACATCATCCTTGTTGCTGTCGTCACTCGCCTACTGAACAAGAACAACAAATTCCACTTTGTTTCCATCGAAAATTGGTGAAACAACAAAAATACTTTCTACACCTCCTAGTTTACTCCTAGACCTCATGAACATACATTATTTTCATCGCCATCGATTTTATAAGGAAAACTGGAATCGATTGGTGTTGTCATCATCATTCACTTAGATTTAAAATTCACGGGAATACAAATAAGAATCAAAATTGTACAAAAATAACTTTTGAGAAGATTTGTAATAGAAGAAAGACTAAACAACAACTTTTAAGCCTTTGATCATCATGTAGTTATTCTTTAACTATAGTAAATAAGTCTTCTTCATCACTTATGTTGGAATCACCACTCAAGTTTCCACTAAAAGATGATAAAGGTGTAGCATCTTAACAAAAAAAAATTGGGATTATTCATAAGTACCCCTGAACTATACACGAAATTCCAGCAACACATCTAAACTTAACTAGAGTCCTACGAATTGATCTATTATTGCTACTAATGGTTAGATATAACTGTAAGCTCATGATCAGAAAAACATAGAGATTTTAAAAAATGATGTTGATAAATTACTTTTGTGTGTTATAAGATTAAATTAAAGCTTAGTGCATAACTCTCATTCCCAAAGCAATATTGAAACAACATGAACCATGTTTTTGGAAATAATATCATATAATCACCCTCAAGTTCATTCCCAATCATGGGATCTAGTGGTGTCAAATTGACGGGTGTGACCAAATTGGGGCATTTAACAGTTTTTCATGCCAAATGGGTTTGACCTGGCCCATGCAAGTTCTCATCTATTCATGACGGGAGGTTATTCCTTTTCTATAGTTGTTTAGCAATTTGCTTATATTCAGAACTTATAACTATTCTATATGTACTACTGACAAATTATGATGATTTTTAACTAATTAAAATTTTAAATTGAAGTTATTCTAATTTTTACCAACTTAAAATGCCGTTCATGCTTGTTATTCTTCTCTACAAGAGGAAAGTGAATAATTTCGAAGTCAAAGGACAAAAGTATTGCCAAAGTCTCACCTAATGATGTACTTGGTATAGTACTTGATCCCGAACACCCATGACGGGTTCATGGATTGGGTATTGTTCCAACTGTCACAACCCCTTTTTAATCTAGTGAAGGAAACTCAATATAATTAATATTTCTTTCCCATAAAAGTTTATGCAAGCAAAAATAACCAATTTTATCTAATAGTTAAAATACTAATCAAAATATACCCAAATTTGCATTAAAAAAATAAAATCATTCTTACATATTTATTTAGGAAAAAAAAAACTTTCGAAAAATAAATCAACAAAAAGAATTTTAAAACAACCAAATCTGTGTGTTTTTTTGCAAAAAATACCTGATTTGCATTTTTTTGCGAAAACAATATTTTTGTTAGAAAAAATGGCCAGAACCTATTATACGAAAAAATGGACTTTGTATATTTTATTTTCCTTTTAAACTCTTTGTTTAGTAAACCATATATCTATGTATTAACTTCATATTCATTTAAAAAAAAAAGATAATCAAATTAGCATAAAGAACACAAAGTACTTGACAATAAAATATAATTATGTCAAATACAAAAACATGCTTAATTAATTCAAACAAAACTTAATATAAATAATTAATCAACAACAAAAGAAACATGTTTCATTCTTTGTAAACTTATAAATTACATTGTAAGTTGTAAAGAGAAATAACTAAGAATAGTGATAACAAATAACAATGGAAGCAATACTAGTTGAAATCACAAACCAAACAAAAATGAAAATCATTTCTGTTTTCTAAAGTGTTTCCTTTGTACTCTAAAATATTTTTCTCTCTCTTTTTAATCTAAGTATCTTGTACTCCCTTTTTTGTGCTCTTTTTTTTTTTCAAATGAAAGAAGGAGGTTTTAAATAGGTGGAGAAGATGAAGCACCTCCTCTTCATGAAAATTTAAGAGTCAATGCATGCACAAGGCCCTTTGTCTTCCCAATGTACCACCCAAGATGATCAATGAATTTTTTTTCTTTTTCTTCCAAGAGAATATTAATCAAAAACGTCTTCATTGCCCCTTAGAGGTTCTCATTTTCATTTATTCATTAATTGAATAAAAGTTAAATGGACCATCTGAAAATTTTAATGTCCATTAGGTAGGAACTCATTTGATTCTAATCATTAAGACCCAAAATCAAAAAGTAAATCGTCCCACTAACATAAAATTCAAACATCTAATCTATAAAATAAATAAAACATAAAAATAAAAAATAAATTAAAACAAAACTAGCAAACAAAATCTTCATAAAAACTAACAAGAAAACACATAATACGACAATAAAATGACTTATGTGGTTGAAAATATTGTGATTGTTGCGGAGTTGGATAGAGGGTGAGAGGATGAAAATATCATATATATATATAAAAGAAAACCCTAGACTTTCCTATGTGGTGCCACCACAAACCAGAAATCCTTTTTAATTTATTTTATTTCTAAAACTAGCCCTCCCATTTCATGAAAAGTTATGACTTTTATGAAAAGTTGTGACTTTTATGAAGAGTTGCGACTTTTTATGAAGAGTTATGACTTTTATGAAGAGTTGCGATATGAAAAGTTGTGACATTTCCTAAAAGACAATATAAGCATTTGTTCAAACTACCTTTTGTTGTCTATAAATAGAGAAATTTCTTCTAATTTTAAAACAACGAAAATTTTGAACTTCTTCTTCTTCTTCTGGACAATTAAATAATTGTGTACTTTTCTCCTGTTGAATGACTCACTGACACAATCTTTTTGTATCAATACACTGGTTAATAGAATCGTTCTTTCATGAGAGGATCTATTCCTTTAAATCTCGGGTACTAAGGGGGAATAATTTCCTTAAGGGGACACTGTACATACAATGGACTCAATTTTTTCCATTCTGTTTCATTCTATTGTTACAGATCTTGGTATGTTTTTACAGTCATTAATTTATGCTTATATTATTAATTGTTATTTTTGAGTACATGCTTTAAATTTTGTTGTTTATTAATCTGCAATATTATTGTTCTAAGTATTTGTTAGTACAAATTAAATAACAAACGTTAATTGAGTATTCAAGCAAGTTTTGTTTACTAGAATTGTTGAAGGTACAATAAAAATAACCCTTACAAATCTATAATTTGATCATCAACAACGTCATTTCTTCACATACAAGGATGAGATTTTGTGTTCTTTAGAAAATCCTCTGAGAGTTAATAACTTTGCATGCCCATATTTTTTTGTTTTTATGTTGTTGTTATCTATTTTTACTAAATTTTATCACTGGATATTATGAGTACTTTAAAGATTGAAAGTTGATTCAAGTGTTAGTCAATTTTCCGAGGTATATTATTTTAAAACATGAGAACTTTTTTGGTTAGAATGATTTGTTATCATCATTGGATATCTCATAGTTTACTCCCTTTAATGTATGTTTTCTCGCTGTTTTGTTGTCTCCTTAAAATTATATTGATTATTTTTCGTTTGGTATGTATATGATCTCACTTGGACAATGCTTTCGTCCTTTTAATATTTTTCTTTTTTTCCTTCTCATTCAGCACTACTAAATATTTTTTGTGTGAGTTATGACTATTTTCAGCAAGCTTAATTTCAAGACTATGAAACAAAACCTTCTCTAAATAAAAGTAATATCTTAAGCTACAAACGATATGTCTATTAACATAGATTTGGTGTCATTTATGTCCCAAGTCATTGATGAGCATTTGAGTTATCTAGGTTAGATTCATTTTTAATTTTTTAATATTCAAAAATATTTCTTTAACATGAGTCTAGAATCCAACATTTTGATATACTTGTACTTTCATAATGCAACAACTATACATACATATTTCTGAAAAAGTCGTAAAGTTGCATTGATGAAGCATCTAGAAGGACCTTCAGAGCAGCAATTTAATATAGAATGAATTTCTAAAAGGGTCAACAATATTATTTTGTTGTTGTTTCAAATTTATTTTTCTCCTTCTATAAATTTTGTTAGAGTAACAAAGTAACAATAACGAAATGTGGTGAACATTTGACCTCAAACAAGTAGATTCTCTAGAAAAGATTATTTATGTTGTTGTGGTTTAGATTTTTAACAGCCTTAACTTATTTGTAACTAATATTGATTATCGAAAACTTTTATATAATTTGTTTTTAACAAGGAGTTATTCTAACCATAAAATTATCATTTCTATATTTTTCAGGGACAAAAAAAATGAAAATAATATGTTTAATCGCTACATAAAAACATCACTCATTTTTAACAAGACAATTATATCATCAAACATATATTATGATAAATTATGTAAAAGATAAAAATGATTAGATATCAAGATATTTTAAATCATTCATTATATATTTAAAATTCTTGAAATATGTGATAATGTCAAATCATTTAATTTATGTTGAAATGTTCATAAAACCTACTAAAATTTACTCTTTTTTTTCTTATAATAGTCGATTATTGGAAAGACTGTTCAAAAGCTTAGCAAGATTAATTATGCCCGTGTGAAGCGCGGGTAAATTACCTAGTTGATATATATTTAAGGGTGAATCGAGGTCACTGAAAAACTCGCCAAATTTTTTTTGACTGAGTATTGACATGAAACTTGTATCCAGAGATAACTCATGGAGAGCTCTACACATATATGTAAGGGGTATTGGATGGAGATGACCGAAATTCAATAAATAAAAAAAGTAAGTGATGATTTGTGTTCGATTTTCTTAGATCTAATAAAATAAGAGTAATGGTTTGTGGATTTATGTAGAGGAGGATGGAAGAAAGAAGTGGTGATGGCGGTGGTGGTGTCACGCCCCGACCCTACACCTTGGATGTGGCCAGCACTCGAAGACCATTGCTGGCCCCAAGCGAACCCTTGGCCTGACTTACTTACTCAGCGGAAGACTTAAAGCATTAATACAATGATTGAAATACTAACTGACTAAATTGTCTGGAACTGAAATCAAAATGTTTTAAAAATAAACATTTAACTTAGCCAAAATGACAACTCAAATATGAACATAAGTCAATAACAAAATGATGAAAAATGGACTAACATGTGACTGACTATCTATGAAGCCTCTAAAACTGAGATGGATGTCGGGACAAAATGATAAAAGGAGCCCTCTGGAACGCAAGGAGGCTCACCAACTAACTTTGGAGTGCTCAACTGGATCAACGGTGCACTGGATGCCGATCCTCGTTACCTGCGTCTGCATCATAATACGATGCAGGCCAACGAACATCAGTACATTGAATGTACGAGTATGCGAGTTGGAATGCTAAAACAACATAGGCTTGAAAGAGATTCTGAAAGAAACACTTACCTAGGTTCTTCTCAACTCATGAATACTTAACTGAACTAATTTCATTATAAAGAAGTTTAAAACAAGTGCCATATAAAGAAAAAGGAAAATTGTTTAAAACATGGTTTTCAACTCTATGTGTATGCAAAAATACAAATAATTCTGAGATGTATAAAAATACAAAATAAACTGGTGTTAACTCATAATCACAAAAACATATCATGCTTCCTCTCAAAGTCTACTTGTGCAATGCACGAATGAAGTCCCATACCCCCATTCATACTAAGCAGAACCCCTTGAGAAACCATGCAATTACTACCGTGGGAGTTTCTCTAACCAACAACCACCACTATGAATCTAAGTGGTGATACAACACTTTACCTCACGCTGCCAAGGCCGTCCTATACCCTGCCAAAGATATAGGACCTGACTTAGTGGATCAACTAATCTATGCGAAAATGATTCATCTAAAAAGTATGACCCTTTTCTACCATTGATGGCTACATGGTTTTCATGGAGACTTGAGTTAATATGAAACTCGCATCCCCACATCGGTGCTCAATAATACTCTCAAAATATACTTAGCTCATGTGTTTGTAAAAGCAAAACTCTTTCTCTGGTTTGAGATAATTACTCAAAATCTTAGCTTAAAAGCTCTCTTGGAAATCTCAGTCTCTTTTCTTGCTCAAATGTGAAAATATTTACTCTTTAACTGAAAACTAACTCAAAGGCTCTTTTGGAAATCAAAGTTTCCCTTCTTCTTTAAATGTGAAAACATTTTTCTCTCTCGGAATACATAGTCCCGATATACTATTTTGAAGACATGAACTTCAAACTGTATTCTTTACTTAACTCAAAACTTAAGTCTTTAAAACAAAGTTAAAACGTTTGTAAAAGATTTTTGATGAACTTAACTTGAATTAACTCTGACTTTGATCTTAATTGTTCTTGACTTGACTCTTAATCGATCGATCGTTCAATTGAATTATGGATTCAAGGATTATGATTTGTGATTGGAAGGACCTCATGATGTTTAGGAATTATTTCAAATAGCTAAAACTAAAAAACGTTACGAAATCATTGTCTTGGAACAAGTCCGCGATGCGGAGGTGTTTCTAAACAAAAGCTCGCGAAATTAAATTTTGAGACAGATGAGTCCGCATCCTCTCCGCGACGCGGAGAGAAAATTTTCACCCTGAAGGAACAGGTCCGCGACGCGGACCTAGGACCTGTTCTTTGTCCGACTTTTCCTTCTTCATTTTCCAGCCCCAATCCGCCTAAATTCGACTATTGTTCTCAAATTCAATTTAGATTCAGATACCAAGCATATGTACTCAAGTACCTAACTCAGAACGATTCTAAAACTCAATGTAAAGATCTCAGAAAACTCCTCAATTCAGCCCAATTCAAGAATACCTATCAAAACCTCAAGTTTCAAACTCTTTTAGGACGGATTTCGCTGAAACAAACACTCTTGGCGCGTGGGTGAACGAACCCAACGCTATGAAAGACTCACATACCTTGTAGGATCAATTCCTTCACGAAGTCCACAATTAAATTGCACGATCTTGGTGAATCTTGAGCTTTTCCTCTCCTTTCTCCTCTTTTCTCTTTTTCTCCAAGCCCTAGCGTGAATTCAAATCGAATAAAACTGGCTAAAGTCTGATTTGAACCATATTAAACTCCTCAAAATGGATTAAAATAATAGAGTAAGGAAAAGACTAAAATACCCCTTAAAATCCGGAATGGACATTTCCTTATTCGAACAGCCCAACTTCCAAAGGGCATAACTTACTCATACGAACTCGGAATCGCGCCAACTTGGCGGCGTTGGAAAGATCAATCCAACCATATCTGTAACTACACCTAACTCATTATGAGGTAGGAGTTATGGCCGTTTAAAGTTGACCAAAAACTCATTTTTACTAACTTAAACAAATATCCAGATTTTAATTCTTTCCAAAAACGATTATTTCCAATTCTCAACTTCTTCCTAGTTGTTTCAAATTGTGAGATGTTATAGGTGGTTTGGAATACAAGGGGGAGATGAAAAATAAAAAAAATATTAGGACCAAAAATCAAATTTTGAAGTCTTTGTATTTGTTATATGGTCAAATGAGAGTCATTGGATCAATAAATTATGAATGGTAGAGATAAATCTGAGCCATAGTTATTGGACAGGGTTTGAAATTGATTGGGCTATTAGAATTTGATTCAAATTAGGCCAATTCAATAAAAAATGATGAGTCCTTTGGGCCAATTCAATTTTTAACATAGAAACACAATTAAAAATAAATTCAAATAAAAAAATAACTACGAGAAATGACCTTACTATATATATTCTAGGGGTAATTTAAATACGACATAAATTAGGTGTTCAGAACATGCCCCTCTTTGCTTGGAATAATGAAGAACTTTTAAACCGAAGAAAGTGAACGACATGGCTAATTTTTATTATTTCAAACTCCATTAAAAACAATTTTGAAAAATATGACAGAACCTTAATTTTGAGGTTGCCTACATATCCTTGGTTAGAAGGACATTAGGCTAGTGTAGTTCGTGAAAATTCGATAGCTGAAACTATCGAACATAGTGGTCAAAAAGTTGCTTATTGTTGTTTGTCACCATCTACTGTCTATAATTACAATATAAAAAAAGACCTAGAGAACTATGGTTCACTACATTCAAGGAGTTACAAGATCCCTACTTGATGTGTCTTCTTAGGGTTGTGTTTTAATCTTTGACTTTGTTTGTGCGCCATTCTTAAGATTGATATTGATGCTCTCTTGGTATATTGAGGATCATTCTCAAGTTCTTGTGTTTCACTTGAGTTGTAGATAAAAACTAAAAACTTAATGTTACAAAATGAAAACTCCGAACATGTTGTGCTTTTTCCAACAAAAAATATATATATGAGAATCTCAAACTAGGACATATAACCCTAAGAAGAAAAGGAAGAATGAAGCATATTGCCCTAAGGGTATCAAATGGGAAGTATCGTCCTTGTTGATTAACATAAGATTGCGGCGTATTACCCAAAGTATGAATATGGTGTGTATTGCACATGAATGAAAGAATGGTCATATTTCCCAAGATAAGCATATGGTGCATATTAAGGAATAAAGGACTGTGGTGTATTGCACATGAATGAAAGATTGGTGTGTATTGCACATGAATGAAAGACTAGATTGTACTGCACATGATTTTTCCAACTAGGTGAAGTTTTCATAAGGAGGGAATGAGACCGGACGTATTACTCGATGTTTTTGAATTGAGAGGTAAAAAAAACAACTAGCATGTGATGAAACACCAAAAAATGTGAAGACTTTTGAGAACTTCTTTTGTGATGTTTCATCTTTCTGACTTGTAATATTGCATTTTCTTTTATCCCATTGTTGAGTAAAAGAAAGAGAAAATTGTTATTTTAAAAGTGATAGGTGGTTTGCAGCCTTTATGTTCTGATGACTTGACCATACTTTTGACCAATTTGTCAAATTCTAATTCAAATCCTTGGCTAAACCACTTTTCTAAAGCTTCCTCTTTGTTAATCAGAGACCTGAATGTTCTTGGTACTACTAAATGCCATGGTGCAATTGATTTGCTGGAGAACGAATTTCCCTTACGAAAATTTTCTACTGACTTAAGAGACTTTATCATATTCCTTCACAGAATTTTATTTTGGGAAAAGATCCCAGGTGTCTTTAGTGCTTAATCAATTCCATATCAACTTAGGTACTCAACTCCGCCTTTTGGGGAAACTATCGTGAGCTTTGCAACCTTTTTACTTTTCTTTGAAACATAATTATATTGAAAGAGACTAAAAAATGTTAGATTTGAGATTATTAAGGAATTGAAGACATACAGACTTATACTTAACAAAGGGTATTCCTTTTGAGGAAAAAGACAAAGAGAACTTATCTAGAAGCATATGTCAACTTTGAATGAACCATGACATGCACTTTGTATTTGACTCTTGATCTGTTTGAGTTGTCTAGTTCTCAAAGTCTGAGCCATTATGATTTGAAATTGACTTATGTATCCTAGCACCACTTTATGTAGAGAAGTTGACAAGCGGTGCACTTTCCAGGTTCCGTCCAATTAACCATTTTCATGTTGTTCTCTCTCGTTATCTTAAGGTGCTCGTGAGATTTTTCACTGATAAGATCCTCTCTCTTGTCATCTTAGGGTACCTGCGAAGGTTTGCACTAATAAGACTTTTTTTTCTCTTTTTGGCTTATGGTGTCAGCAAGGGTTTTCACTTATAATTCTCTTTTTTTCTCTTGATGATCAATTGTCTCCACAAAACATATTGAATCTGGTATTCTTAAAGAGTTAATAAGAAAGTCAGTTGCCGAACAAAACAATAAAATGAACTACCATTTTAGAACTATTGTAATCAATTAAAAAAAATACCCCAACTCTAATTAATAATAGAAGATTTTTTTTTATGGTATGACCGAACCCAAAAGGGTTGCCTATGTATCCTTTCAGAATCAGGACTAACGCAGTTCAAACTTTCAAAGAGAAGATATTTCTTTTGGATTGATTGATTTTTCAAAAAAAAATCTTTGGAACGAGGGGCCTTCATCTTCCCAACCATAAAATCCCAATAGTCGTTTGTCACTGTATATTAAAAATCATTAGATGTAGTATATTTTAACTACATATGCATTAACAATTATGTCTGTGATTTTTCCCTCCAAATCAATAAGGTGCAATGATACTTTGGACAACACTTCCTTGATATGATACGAACCTTGCCAATTTGGAGCAAACTTTCCCTTGGCTTCTTTATGGTACGGAAAAATGCATTTTAAGACAAGTTGGACTACTTCAAATGTCTTGGGTGCACCCTTTTATTGTATACACGAACCATACTTTGCTAATAAAGCTAGCCAAAACAAACGTCTGCCAATCTTTTTTCATCTATTAATGTCGGCTGATCTAATGGAGTTTTGACCCAATCAGTATCCTCAATTTTAGCTTCCAAAATAATTCGGGGAGATTGAATTTCAACTTTTGTTGGTGTTACTGCCTTGGTTTCATACACCAGCAAGTAAGGGTTGAACCAATCAAAGTATGTTTTGTCGTACGATATCCCAAAAGTGTGAAAGGTAACTTTTCATGCCATTTTCTGGTGCCTTGAATTATCTTTATGAGGATATTTTTGATGATTTTGTTGGCATCTTCCACAACTCCATTGAATTTTGGTCGGTATGGAGTAGAATTGTGATGTACAATTTTGAATTGGCATTCAGATTTGTAGTGTTTCATGTAATGATAGTTCTTGGGATACCAAAGTGGCAAATGAAGTTAGAATGGAAAAAATCCATTACCGCCTTCATAGTGAATACTTTAAAAGTGACTGCCTCCACACATTTGGTGAATTTATCAATTGCGACCAAAATGAATCGATGTCCTTTTGAAGCTTTTGTCTCAATTTGTCTAACAACATCCACACCCCATGCAGCGAAGGCACAAGGAGTGGAAAAAGGGTGTAACTTTCAAGGAGGTGAATGAATTAAATTACCTTGACACTGATGATCTTTGTTCACAAAGCGAAAGTAATCTCATTCCATCGTAAGCCAATAATACCCTACTCGAAGTAACTTTTATATTAAGGACATATACATACATGTGTGATCCACACATCTCAACAAATTTAAATTTAAGGTTCGTTTATATTAAACTTTCTGCTAAAAGAGAAACCACTAGCCAGGCGCTTAATAGCTTTCTAGCTTCCATTAGCATGTTCTAGATATTTTTCTATCTGCAAGAAAGTTCTTGATGTCTAGGTACCATGGCGCACCATCTGGTTCTACTTCAATTGTGTTAGAATTGCAGTGTTAGTCACGAACTTGAATTTCCAAATGAGTGATGCAAGTGTTGCCAATATATGGAATCATTGAGGCCAAAGTAGCAAAGGCATTAGTCAATTCATTATAAAACCTAGGGATATATCTAAAGTCGATAAACTTAAACCTTCTTCTAAGGTCTTCCACACATTGTTTATATGGAAGAAGCTTGAGGCCTCTAGTTTTCCATTCGCCTTGAGCTTGCCGAATAAGCAAATCAAAATCTCCCAACACAATCAATTCTTGTACTTCCAAATCTATTTTCATATATAGACTCATTATTCATGCTTCGTACTCTATTATGTTATTTGTATAAAACAAACAAAGTTGAGTTGTTTCATGGTAATGCTGCCCTATGGGCGATATGAGAATCACCCCAATCCATGTGCCTTTTGTATTAACTGCTCCATCAAAGTATAATTTACAGGTCTGACTTTTGTGAACACCTAATTTTTGACGTATTTTATTGTATTTGTATTTATATATTTTTTTTGTTAATGTTATTTTTTATTGTCTTTCTATATAAAAATAAACTGAATTGGTCCAAAGGGCTCAATTTTGATTGAATTGGGCTAATTTGAATCCAATTCTAATAGCTCAATTAATTTTAAATCTAGTCCAATAACTATGACTCAAATTTTAATCTCCACCAATCATAGTTTTTTTGATCCAACGACTCTCGTTGGACCCTATCATAATACAAAAGACCTCAAAAAAAAGATTTTGCTCCTATTTTTTTTTTTTAATATTTCCTCTTTCCCTTTTATTTCCAACCACTACTGCCAATGGCCGCCTGCACCACCGCTGGTCGCCGCCGTCGACCACCACCATAGTCGTAGACAAATTACTTTAAATTTTCACCACTTCTTCCTTACACCCTCCTCTACACAAATGCATAAACCATTTATTCTTATTCCTAGACAAACTTCATAGATTTAAGAACATTCAAATACTAAACATCACTTTCTTTTTAGATTTATGGAATTCCGGTCATCTCCATTCTATACCCCTAATATAAATGTGTATAGTTCTTCAATGACTATCTTTTGATATAAGTTTCATGTCAAAACTTCATCATATAATTTTACGAGGAGTTTTGTTGGCGACCTTCATTCACCTCAAAATCTTATCAATCTTCTCATCCCCTATCCAAATCCACCACTCTCACAATATTTTCAATCAGTTTGTTTGAATTTTTATTTAATTCTTTTTTATCTTTTATCTATTTTATAATGTTTGATCTTCAAAATATATTAGATGTTTGAATGTTGTGTTAGTGAGCTGATTTACTTTTTAATCATGGGTCTTAATTATTAAATTTAAATGGATTCTACATAATACACCTATTTTTTTAATTTTTCGATGTTCCTGTAGACAATAAAATTCGCGTCGAGAAAATAATCATCAAGAACGAAAAATTAGGCAACAATCGTATTTATTGATTTAAAGTGTGAGTGTTACAATCTCTATGATTTCTCTGAATTCACCTTTTCAGATATAATTCAAGGGCTCTTGAGCTTGATCTTGAACTTGAACTTGATCTTTGATCTAGAACTTGAACTTTATCTTCATCTTGACTTCTAGTTAATTTTAAGGGCTTCGAGCTTGATCTTGAATTTGGTGGTCTTGATCTTGATCATTCTTGAACTTGACCTTGAACTTTATCATTCTTGAACTTGATCATTCTTGAACTTGACCTTGATCTTGATCATTCTTGAACTTGACCTTGAGCTTTATCTTGATCTTGACTTCTAGTTGATTTCAAGGGCTTCAAGCTTGATCTTAAATCTGGTGGTTTTGATCTTGATCGTTCTTGAACTTGAACTTTATCTTGATCTTGAATTCTTGTTGAATCCAAGGGTTTTCAGCTTGATCTTGAATCCGGCGGTCTTGATCTTGATCGCTTTTGATCCACGAGCTTTCTCTAGCTTCTTGTTAGAAGTCTTGGTTTTCTTTTCTGAATTATGAGGACTCCTATTTATAGTTTTAAAATAGAGGAGTTGTGATAGGAATAGGATTCCCTTCGGCCAATTAAATTTAAGTGATATGACACATGGGCTTTATGGAGCGGTCTTTAATTAATCTCTATTTATTAGATTTAAATAATTAACTCAATTATATTAATCCATAATATTTATTTGGACTTAAATATTCATAAATTTAATATAATCCAAATCATTTTATAAATTTATATTTAATAAATTTTAAATGACTACAAATGCCCCCTACTTCAAATTTTGTCGAGATATTTTATCTTTCAAAGACTAGGCTTGAAGAATTTGAAGACTTGAACTTGATCTTGAAGGATATGAAGACTTCAACTTGCAGACTTAAACAATTTGAAGACTTCAACTTGCGAACTTGAAGAATTTGAAAACTTCAACTTGCAGACTTGGAGAATTTGAAGAATTCATCTTGCATACTTGACAAATTTTAAAACTTTAACTTGCAGAGTTGGAAGATTTGAATACTTCAACTTGTATACTTGGAGAATTTGAAGACTTCAACTTACATACTTGGAGATTTTGAAGACTTCATCTTGAAACAACTTTTATTCATAGGGGTTAGCCCCCATTGAGTCACCACCATTTGGTGCAAGTCTGAAGTTTTATGAAAGATTACTCATAACTTTTACTTTCATGTGACAGATCAAGTGGGAACATTTGTTTTTTTGACACTCATGCAACTGAACTTAGAATATGGTTCTAAGTGCCTACGTACCTCAATGAAGAGGATCGAGTCACAATGTAGTTTTGGGAGAGTGTTTTTTTTGTATCGTACACAGTTTATACTCTTGCGGGCCAAAATTGACATGCAGTTTAGACTCATACCTTAAGGAGCATTTTGACTTAAATTTAAAGAGCTTTATGATATATTGTTTGGGCTCGTCTTCAAGAAGCATTTTAACTTGAAGACTTAACTCAAATTTAAAGATCTTTATGATATACAGTTTAGGCTCGTGTCTCAAGGAGCATTTTAACTTGAAGATTTAGCTCAAATTTAAAGAGCTTTATGATATCAGGTTTAGGCTCGTGTCCAAAGATCATTTCAACTTGAAGATCTAACTCAAATTTGAAGAGCTTTGTGACATACAATTTTAACTTGAAGATTTAACTCAAATTTGAAGATTTTGCGACATGCCGTTTAAGCTCGTTTTTCCAAGAGCATTTCAACTTGAAGATCTAACTCAAATTTGAAGAGTTTTATGACATACAATTTAAGCTCGTGTTTCAAGGAGCATTTCAACTTGAAGATTTAACTCAAATGTAAAGAGCTTTCCAACCTAGAGATTTAGCTTGAATTTAAAGAGTCTTGTGATATACAATTTAGGCTTGTGTATCTAGGAGCATTTCAGATTGTAGTTTAGGTTGATGCGATGAGAAACATTGTAACTGTCACACCCCGATCCTACACCCTGAGCGGGACTGGTACTCAAGAGCCATTGGTACCTCAAATGAACCCTTGGTCTGGCTTACTTACTCAACGGAAGATTGAAACACAAGAAATAGTCTCAAATAAGGCAATAACGTAAATGCACTATAAAGAAAAACTTTTAAAACATGGATATCAACTCCGTGTATTTGGAAATACAATAATACTCTGTGTGTACGCCAAGATACAATGTAACTCTGAAATGTATATAGAAATAGAAAATACTGCTATGGGAGTTTCTCTAACCGACAACCATCACTTAAGAGCTATTGTGATGATACAATATTTTGCCTTACGCTGGCAGGGCCGTACTATACCTTGCCGAGGTTATAGAACCTGACTACTAAGTGTATCCACTAGTCTATGCTAAAAAGTACTAAGGAATCATCTAAAAAGTATGACCCTTTTCTACCCATGGTGGCTACATGGGTTATGGGGCTGAGAGTTTTCTGAACTCTCCCCCATATCGGTGCTCAATACTACTCCCATAATATACTAGCTCTATATGTTTAAAAACATAACTCTGTGGTATGATATTATTGCTCAAAATATATCTCTAAGGCTCTCTTGGAAATCAAAGTTTCATCTGTTGCTTAATTGTGAAAGTATTTACTCTTTACTGAAAAAACTAGCTTAAGTCTCTTTGGAAATAAAGGTTTCCTTTCTTGTTTAAATGTGAAAACATTTTACTCTTTGGGAATACATAGTCCCGATATACTCTTCTGAAGTAATGAACTTCAATCCTTACTCTTTACTAAACTCAAAACTCAAGTCTTAAAATAAAGTTAAAACGTTTGTAAAAGACTTTTGGAAAACTCTATGAAATTCTATCAACTTGACTCTTAACTTCTCTTGACTTGACTATTAACTTTATTTGAATTGAATTATGGATTCAAGGTACATGATCTCATGTTATTGATTATTTGATGTAGTTTAGACGTACCTTAGAGTATTGGAATCAACTAGGAAACGTATGTACGTTTCAAGGGAACTTGTACGGAAGATGTGGGAAGAAGTAGAAGACCTAGCGTCCCTGGCGCTCTGAGTGGCGCGGGGCGCCTGACCCAAAACTTCAGAACTAAAGTTGGGGCGCACGGGCTGGCGCGGCAATCCAGAGGCAAAATTTCAGAAACCAAAGTGGGGCGCGCTGGCTGGTGCGGTGCCCCAGACCCCTGCCCAGAAAACTCCAATTTTTCTTGGTCGATTTGCAACTCTAAAACCTCTAGTTTCGATTGGTTCTTTCCCCAAACACTTAGATTTTACTATATAACCAACATATTCAAGAATATACTCAAAAGAACACCTAATTTCATGAATTTAATTCAACAAATCCTCAACAATTTCAACAAATCAAGAATTCAATAGAATTTCAACAAAACCCATCAAGAACTCAATTTCTAAATCTTCAAGAATCTAAATTCGCTGAAATAAATCATGATTGGCGCGTGGTGAACTAACCCAATGCTTTGTCATGTCACATACCTCGTTCGGATCACCCCTTGACGAAATCCACAAGCAAATCCCTCAAGAACGATGAACCTTGACTCTTTCTCCTCTTTTCTCCTCTTGCGTTCTTTCTCTAAAAACCCAAGCATGAAATATTTGAGTGCTCAAACTGACCAAATTCAGTTTAGACTCCTAAGTAATTACCAAAAACGAATTAATTTAATTGGGTAAGGAAAAGACCATAATAACCTTCTAAAATCCGGTTTTGACTTTCCTAATCTAGACAACCCAACTTCAAATGGACATATCTCACTCATACGAACTCGAAACTGAGCAAACTCGGCGGCGTTGGAAAGATAATTCAAAGATAATTCCTACGGTTTCTTTTAGTAGACCTAACTCATCCTGATATAGGAGTTATGATCGTTTGAAATTTACCCAAAACTCATGCTTTACTTAACTTTGTCAAATTTCCAGATTCTCATTATTTCAAAAAATTACTCTTTCTAATTCTAGCTCTTTCTAGTTGTGGGATGTTACAATATCTCCCTCTTGGGAACATTCTTCCTCGAATGAGATCAATCCTAGTAGGCTAAGGGGGTAACATCTCACATTCAGTTCAAACACCCAACAAGCAAAATGCAAAAACAACTTGTCAACTAATAAATAAATACCAAGAAAGGATTAGTACCTTAATTTGGAATTTCTCCATATTCGAAGAGATGTGGATATCTCTTCTTCATATCCTCCTCAGCTTCCCAAGTGGCTTCCTCAACAAACTGATTCCTCCAAAGAACTTTGACTGATGCTACCTCTTTTGTTCTCAACTTGCAAACTTGGCGATCTAGAATATGAACAGAAATCTCCTCAGAAGATAAGCTATCCCTGATTCCAATATCTTCAGTTTGTATGATCAATGAAGGATCGCCCATACACTTTTTCAACATGGAGATATGGAACACCGGATGAACAACTGCTAACTCTTGTGGTAGCTCCAACTCATAAGCTACATTACCAATCTGGTAAGGACCAATATACCGGGGACTAAGCTTTCCCTTCTTACCAAATGTCATAACACCCTTCATGGGTGAAACTTTCGAGAAAACCCAATCATCTACTTCGAACTCTAAGTCTCTTCTCCTAACATCAAGGTAGGATTTCTAACGACTCTGTGCTATTTTCAACCTTTCTTGAATAACTCTCACCTTCTCCATAGCTTGATGAACTAAGTCTGGTCCTACAACCCAACTTCACCAACTTCAAACCATCCAATAGGAGATCTGCATCTTCTCCCATAAAGAGTTTCATAAGGAGCAATTGGGATGCTCGAGTGGTAACTATTATTATAAGCAAACTCAATGAGAGGTAGGTGAACATCCCAATTACCCTTGAAATCGATCATACAGGCCCTCAAAATATCTTCTAAAGTCTGAATAGTGCGCTCTACTTGACAATTTGTCTGAGGATGAAAGGTTGTACTTAAGTTCACCTTTGAACCCAAGCCTTTCTGGAATGACTTCAAAAATTGTGTAGTAAATTGCTCACCTCTGTCTGAAATAATGGAGACCGGAACTCCATGAAGTCTGACTTCCTCTTGGATATACAACTTAGCATAATCCTCTACTGAATGAGGAGTCTTTACCGGCAAAAAGTAGGCTGATTTTGTCATTCTATCAATAATCACCCAAATAGAATCATGTTGCCTTCGAGACCGTGGCAACCCAGTAATGAAATCTATATATATCATCTCCCACTTTCATTCTGAAAGTTCTATATTCTGAGCCATACCACCTGGTCTTTGGTGCTCTACTTTAACTTGTTGGCTATTCGGACACTTAGCAACAAACTCTGCAATGACCTTCTTCATACTACTCCACCAATAAACTTCTCTCAAGTCGCGATACATATTCGTGGAACCTGAATGGATAGAATATCTGGAGCTATGAGCTTCCTCCATGATCCTCTCATGGAGTTCATCTACCCTTGGTATACACAACCCACCTTGATACCTCGATACGCTATCTCCCCCTTGTTCGAAAGTCATTACTTTTTGCTTATGAACATTTACCTTCAATTCAAGAAAAATAAGATCTTGGTCTTACTTTTGTTTCACTCCTGACACTAATGATGATTCATCCTCATTCATCACCACTTCTCCTCCTTCTGTGGAATCCATTAGTCGAACTCCCAATCGTGCAAGTCTATGCACATCTTTTGCTAACTCTTTCTTATCTTCCTCAAAATGGGTGGTACTACCCATAAATAATATACTCAAGGCATCATCAACAACATTAGCCTTACTTGGGTGATAAAGAATACTCATGTCATAATCTTTGAGTAACTCCAACCACTTTCTCTGTCTGAGATTTAGCTCTGTCTGAAGACTCTTGTGATCAGTGAATACATCAACATGAACACCACAAAGATAATGACGCCATATTTTCAAAGCAAATACTATGGCAGCCAACTCTAAGACATGGGTTGGGTAGTTCCTCTCATGAACTTTCAATGGCCTGGAGGCATAAGCTATAACTTTGCCATTATACATTAACACACAACCCAAACAACCTCTGGACGCATCACAATATACAACAAAGCCTTGCGTACCTTCTGGTAAGGTCAATACTGGACAGTAGTCAACCTCTTTCTCAATTCTTCAAAACTTTTCTCACAAGCTTCAGACCATTGAAACTTCACTATTTTCTTAGTCAACTTGGTCAAAGGGGAAGAAATAGATAAGAACCCCTCTACGAACCTTCTATAATATACAGCCAACCCCAATAAGATCCTAATATCAGTTGGAGTTATGGGTCTAGGATAATTTTGCACTGCCTCTATCTTCTGGGTGTCAACTCTAATTCCATCTCCGGAAATAATGTGGCCTAAGAATGCCATAAACTCAAGCCAAAACTCACACTTAGAGAACTTGACATACAACTCTCTATCATTTAAATTTTGGAGAACTATTCCGAGATGACTAGCATGATCTTCCTCGTTCCTCAAATAGATTCGTATGTCATCAATGAATACGATAACAAACATATCTAAATAAGGCTTGAATACTCTATTCATAAGGTCCATAAACGTTGCAGGCGCATTAGTTAAACCGAATGACATGACCAGAAACTCATAATGACCATAACAGGTCCTGAAAGCTGTCTTTGGAATATCACATTCCCTTACTCTTAACTGATGGTAGCCTGATATGAGATCTATCTTGGAAAAATACGTAGCACCCTGAAGTTGATCGAAAAGATCATCAATCCTCAGAAGAGGATATTTATTCTTAAGGGTAACTTTCTTAAACTGATGATAATCTATACACATCCTAAGGAAACCATCCTTCTTCCTCACAAACAAGATCGGAGCGCCCCAAGGTGAGATATTTGATCTAATAAAACCTTTCTCTAGGAGATCTTTCAACTTCTCCTTTAACTCTTTCAACTATGCTAGTGACATCCTATATGGCGGAATAGATATAGGATGAGTATCAGGTTGAATGTCTATACCGAAGTCTATTTCTCTGTCAGGAGGGACTATGGGAAGATCATCTGAAAAGACTTCTAGAAAATCTTTTACTACTCGAACTGACTGAATAAAAGGTATCTCAACACTATAGTCATTAACTCGGACTAAGTGATACACACACCCCTTGGAAACTAACTTTCTAGCCTTAAGGTATGAAATAAAATGACCCTTAGGCACTGCTGAACTGCTTTTCCACTCTAAGACTGGCTCATTTGGAAATTGGAACTTGACTACTCGAGTTGTAAAATCTATTAACACATAACAGGCATGAAGCTAGTCCATACATAGAATGGCATCAAAATCTACCATGTCTAACTCAACTAAATCAGCCATGGTACTCTTGTGATTGACGGAAATTGTATAATCATAATAGACTCTCTTTGCTACAATAGACTCACCAACAGGGGTAGAAACACTAAAGGGATCACTAAGTTTCTCACGAAGAACATCGAAATTCATAGCAACATATGGAGTTACAAAAGATAAACCCGCTCCTAGATCTAGCAAAGTGTAAATATTAAAGTTAAACACTTGGATCATACCAGTGACAACATATGGAGAATCCTCTTACTCTTGTCGACTAGTGATAACATAAAGACGGTTTCCTCCTCTGCTTACCACTGAAGTAGCTCCTCGAGATACAACTCTGTCTGGTGGAGCAACTGAAGAAGACTAGTGTGTATTGCCACCATTACCATTACCCTACTTGTTCTTTGGACACTCTCTCATAAAGTGACAATTATGGCCACACTTGAAGTAGCTAGTGGAGCATCACGACACATCCCTTAGTGTTTCCTACCACACTTAGCACATACTAGAGGCTTACTACCCCTCTGTGCCATACTACCCTGAGCATAGAAAGGTTTAGCTCTGAAATTATGACTATTGTACTCACCTTTTTTGTTTGGTGCAGGTGCACTAGCAGATGATGGAGTAGGTCCCTTTTGTTTCTGTTGGAAGGAAAACTGGTTCGCATTACTCTTTTGCTACCTGGATTCATTCCCTGCTGTCTTAGCACTCTTATTCTTAAAGTCTTCTCTATCCCTTAGCTTGTCCTCCTCAAGTTGTTCCACAGAGATCAATAGCCTTGCTATGTCAATATCACTTATCAACATAGCTTCCTTGCTTGATAGACGAGACAACCCAGCAACGAACACACTCATCCTGCTCCTCATGTCAACAACCACATCCGGAGCATAGCAGAAAAGTTGTGTGAACTTCATATTGTTCTCATGAACGCTCAAAGAATCCTGCTTAAGAGTGAGGAACTATCGTACCTTAGCCTCTCTCAATTATCGAGGGAAGAAACACCCCTATAAGGCCTTCATTTGGTATGCAGCTAGTTCCACCCTCTTGGTATTAGCAACATGCATGATCTTGAAAACCTTCTGAAGCTCTTCAACAAAATTCTCTGGATCCTCAGTAACACTTGAACCAGTAAATCTCGGTGGATTCATCCTCAAGAACACACGGATCCTTGAAGTATCAGCCACTTCCTGTCGATTCTCTCTCTATTGCCTATCTTGGTTGGCCACAACTTGGGCTCAACATCCGAATGGCCTGATGAAACTCAGCATTGGTGACCTCTCCTTGGGGTTGCACTTCTGGTGCATTAGGTACCCCTTGTTCCTGTGGTTCAACATTCCTTCTAGTCGGATGACCTCTGACAGCTCTTCATGGATGCATGATCTGAAAGACACACGCAAGCATGAATTAGAAAGATAATTTTAGAGATAAACTCTATCACAGGAAATGAGTATGAAAGAAGTGGGATAGTTCCTAAGTGTCGAAACCTCCTAATTATAGATGTGACACACTTCACATCGATAACTAGGACTCTACATACATGGCTTCATAGATTCTGTAGGACTCTTGAACCTGGCACTAATACCAAGTTTGTAATGCCCTGAGCCTACACCCTCGGCGGGACAGGCACTCGAGAACCATTGGTGGCCCCAAGTGAACCCTTGGCCTGACTTACTTATTCAGCGAAAGACTTAAACACAAGAAATAGTCTCAAATAAGGAACTTATGAAGTAAACATAGAATGTCTTTAAAGAAACATTCAAACTAGACAAGATGGTTACTGAAGTCTCATAACATAAGCCGATAATAAAGTAGTGACAAATGAACTAACTGGCTGACTATCTATGAAGCCTGTAATAACTGAGATGGATGTGGGACAAGACCCATTACATCCTAATGAACTAAATACTAAAAGCAATAAAAGGGATCCTCCGGAAGCAAGGAGGCTCACCGATAACTCTGAATGCTCAACTAGATGAACGAAGCACTGAATATTGATCCTAATTGGTTGTATCTGCATCATTAACAGATGTAGGCCAAATGGCATCAGTACATTGAATGTACGAGTATGCGAGGGTAATACTAAACAAGACATAAGCTTGAAAGGAATTGAAAGAACAAACCTGGTCTTAGCTCAGCTCAACTAAACTGAACTGAACTCATTTCAATATAAAGCAATATCATAAATGCAATATAAAGAAAAGCTTTTAAAACATATATATCAAGCCTGTGTATTTGGAAATACAATAATACTCTGTGTGTATGGAAAGATACAATGTAACTTTCAAATGTATATAAAAATACAAAATACTACTATGGAGTTTCTCTAACCAACAACCATCACTTAAGATCTATTGTGATGATACAACATTGTGCCTCACGCTGTAAGGGTCGTCCTATACCTTGCCGAGGGTATAGAACCTGACTACTAAGTGGATCCACTAGTCTATGCTAAAAATCACTAAGGAATCATCTAAAAAGTATGACCCTTTTCTGCCCATCGTGGCTACATGGTTTATGGGGGCTGAGAGTTGTCTGAACTCTCCCCCACATCGGTGGTCAATACTACTCCCAAATTATGCTAGTTTTATATGTTTAAAAACATAACTCTATGGTTTGAGATAATTTCTCAAAACTTAGCTCAAAGTCTCTCTTGGAAATGAAAGTTTCCTCTTTTGCTTAATTGTGAAATCATTTACTCTTTACTGAAAACTAGCTTAAAGGCTCTTTGGAAATCAACGTTCTCTTGTTTAAATGTGAAAACATTTTACTCTTTGGGAATACATAGTCCCAATATACTCTTTTGAAGAAATGAATTTCAATCCTTACTCATTACTGAACTCAAAACTCAATTCTTAAAACAAAGTTAAAACGTTTGTAAAAGACTTTTGGAAAACTCTATGAACTTCTCTTGACTTGACTCTTAACTTCTCTTGAATTGACTCTTAACTTTCCTTGAATTGAATTATTTATTCAAGGCTCATTATCTAATATTATTTATGATTTCCTATTGTTCATACGTACCTTAGAGTGTAGGAATCAATTAGGAAACATAGGAACGTTTCAAGGGAACTAGTGCGAAAAGATGTGGGAAGAAGTAGAAAACTTGGCGTCCCTGGCGCTCTGAGTGGCGCGGGGCGCCAGACCCAAAAATTCAGAGCTGAAGTTGGGGCGCACTGGCTGGCGTGGCGTCCCTAGGGGAAAAATTTCAGAACCCAAAGTGGGGCATTCTGGCTTGTGCGGCGCCCCAGATCCTTGCCCAGAAAACTCCAATTTCTGGGTCGTTTTTCAACTCTAAAACCTCTAGTTTCGATAGATTCTTTCCCCAAATACTTAGATTTGACTACATAACAAAAATATGCAAGAATCTACTCAAAGCAACACCTAATTTCATGAATTTGAATCAACAACTCCTCAACAATTTCAACGAATCATGAACTCAATAGAACTTCAACAAAACCCATCAAGAACTCAATTTCTAAACCTTCAAGAATCTAAACTTGCTGAAATAAATCATGATTGGTGTGTGGGTGAACTAACCCAATGATATGTGATCTCACATACCTCGTAGTGATCACCCCTTGATGAAATCCACAAGAAAAATCCTCAAATACGATGAATATTGCCTCTTTCTCCTCTTTTCTCGTCTTGCGTTCTTTCTCTAAAAACTCTAGAGTCAAATCTTTGAGTTCGTAAACTGACCAAATTCAGTTTATACCCCTAATTAATTATAAAAAATGAATAAATCTCATTGGGTAAGGAAAAGACCATAATACCCTTCTAAAATCTAGTTTTGACTTTCCTTATCTAGACAACCCAACTTCAAATGGATATATCTCACTCATACAAACTCGACACTGAGCAAACTTGGAAGCGTTGGAAAGATAATTCAAAGATCTTTCCTATGGTATCTTGTAGCACACCTAAAACATCATGAGCTAAGAGTTATGGTCGTTTGAAGTTGACCCAAAACTCATTCTTAATTTAACTTTGTCAAATTTCCAGATTTTCATTATTTCCAAAATTCACTTTTTCTAATTCTAGTTCTTTCTAGTTGTGGGATGATACAATAACTTAAAGTTTAGGCTCATGTAATAAAGAGTGTTGTAACTTGAAATTTAGGCAAATGCGATGAGGAGCATTGTAACTTGAAATTTAGGCCAAATGCGATGAGGAGCATTGTAACTTGCAGTTTAAGCTCATGCGTTAAGGAGTGTCTAGATATACATTGACTCTTCAAAGTCATCTTCGGATGCAGATTTTCCCCTACTTTGGAGTTCTTCTATATCTTCATCTTCATAAGGTTCATAGACAGGATATCATTGATATTCTATGAAATTCATGCTTAATTCCATGTCATGTGCGCGAGTTGCCAACTCTTCAAATTTATTGGGCTTTATTCCTTGCAAGATGTAGTGAAGACCCCAATTCATTCCTTGGATGCACATTTCAATGCTAGAAGTTTCACTAAGGCGATATTTTCAGTTGAGACTCAAACTTCTCCAGCGATTGATAAAGTCAACAACTAGCTCATATTCACCTTGACGGGCCTTTTTAAGTTCAATCATACTAACGACGCATCTTGTGCTATAGAAACGATTGATGAATTCTTTCTCTAACTTCTCCCAACAATCTATAGAATTTGGTTTGAGATATGTGTACCAATTAAAGGCATTTTATTTGAGAGATCGAACAAACTCTTTAACGAGATAAATACCATATGAACCATATAGTATATGTTTATGTCTTCTACTATTCTTTGTAGATAACTACCTTCAGGCAAACTAACACATAGCAAAGGCATAAAAAGCAAGAGTCGGACCTTCTTCAAGGAGATGGGAACATTAATTTTCCACAAATTTCAGGTTCTTTGACAATTTCTTTCTTTACTTCTCTCCAACTCCTACAAACACAAGCACAAGCAACCACATTTTTTCACGGACGCCAATCAGATTCAGACGACTCAATCCTCATTAGTACATGGTCAACAACTATGAGGTACATTGAATGTTGATAAAAATAGAAAGATGAAATTGTCCCTAAAGGAAGGCAGGAGTAGGAATAGAATATGAGGCTTTTGTGAAGATTTCTTGGTTCTTGTTTAATTATTTTACAAATGGTTGCTCACTATTTATGTTACTAACTTAGGGTTAATATATTATTAATAATTGTTATGTGAGTCCCTACATATTTTAATATTCATTACATTTCTCTATGCTGGCTGCCCCATATCAATCTTTTTTGTAGTGACCTGCCTTAAATTTACTTACTTCTCTTCTATAATGGGTAACTTATAATTATCTTACAATAAATTCAATTAATACTATATCATTGACTAGTAACCTTTGTTATAGTAGGTTTGTCTATTGTATATTGTTTCAAGTAAAATGACCTCTCTTTTAAATCTTTTGTAGGATGCTACTACACCTTTATCTTCTTTTACAAATGGTTGATCGCTATTTATGTTACTAACTTAGGGTTAATCTTTTGTAGGATGCTACAACCCCATGATGCACAACCGTCTAGAAATTCATGTTTGCTCTTTCTTTTGCTATGGAGCATTTCACAAAATACTTTTGTACAATTTTGAATCTCATTTGTATCGCCAAATATTTGAACTCTAAGTGTATGATGACAAAAACACCGTTCGATCCCAGTTCTCATTCGAAAATCAATGGTGATGAAAATAATATGGTTTCATTGATTCATATTCTCGCTCCGATGATGTTGAGTTGTATGATTAAAATAATATATGGAGAGGGTATATATGTTGTTTCATTGATTGTCAATGGAAATAAAGTGAAAATTGTTATTCTTGTCAAGAGGACAACTGGCAGAAGCGACAAGGACGATGTCGTTTCTCCGATTGTTGATATGAATGTCATTGGTGTTACTGCTCTGAAGATTCCAAGTTCTTTGACTAAAACCGATGAAGATGAAAATGATGTGGTTTTACTATCTATAACTAGTGAAACCGCATCATTTCATCACCACCGATTTTATTCATAGAACTCAACATCTGCGGAGCAGGAACAACAATTACATTCCCATCTGCAATGAAATCATCCTTGTTGCTATCGTCAGTTGTCCTCTGGACAAGAATAACAAATTCCACTTTGTTTCCATGGAAAATTGTTGAAACAACAAAATTACCTTCTCCACCACCAATTTTACTCGTAGACCTCATGAGCATCATCGAAGCGGGAAAACCAACCAATGAAAATACATTATTTTCATCGCCATCGATTTTATAAGGAAAACTGGAATCAATCGGTGTTGTCATCATCATACACTTAGAATTAAAATTCACGAGGATACAAATAAGAATAAAAACTGTACAAAAAAACTTTTGAGAAGATTTGTAATAGAAGAATGACTAAACAACAACTTTTAAGCCTTTGATCATCAAGCAGTTATGCTTTAACTATAGTAAATAAGTCTTCTAAATCACTTATGTTTGAATCACCACTCAAGTTTTCTCCAAAAGATGATAAAGATGTAGCATCTTAACAACAATAAATTGGGATAATGCATAAGTACCCCTAAACTATACCCGAAATTCCAGAAACACATTTAAACTTAACTAGAGCCCTATGAATTTATATCTTATTGCTACTAATGGATAGTGAGGATTCATATAACCAAATGTAAGCTCAAGATCAGAAAAACATAGAGATCTAAAAAAATGATGTTGATAAGTTACTTTTATGTGTTGTAAGTTTAAATTAAAGTTTAGTACATAACTCTCACTCCCAAAGCGGTTATTGAAACAACATGAACCATGTTTTGCGAAATAATATCATATAATCACCCTCAAGTTCATTCCCGATCATGGGATCTAGGGGTGTCAAATTGACGGGTGTGACCACATTGCGGCATGTAAAAGTTTTTCATGCCAAGTTGGTTGGACCTAACCCATCCAAGTTTACTTATTCATCTATTCACGATGGGAGGTGATTCTTTTGTATAGTTGTCTAGCAATTTTTTTTATGTTCAGAACTTATAATGATTTTATATGTACCACTGACAGATTATGGTGATGTTTAACTAATTAAATTTCTAAATTGAAGTTATTCTAAGTTTTGCCAACTTAACATGTCGTTCATGCTTGTTTTTCTTCTCTACAAGAGAAAATTGAATAATTCAAAGTCAAAAGGACATAAGTATTTCTAAAGTCTCACCTAATGATGCACTTGGTATAGTACTTGATCTCGAACACCCGTGACGGGTTCAAGGATTGGGTATTGTTCCTACTGTTACAACCCCCTTTTATTAAGGTAGTGAAGGAAACTCAATTTAATTAATATTTCTTTTCAAAATAGTTTATGCAATTTCATAAATGACCAAACTTATAAAATTTTCAATTTTACAAAATGCTCACATTGCTCCCTTTTAAAAGAAATCGCAAAAATAACCAGTTTTACCTAATAGTTAAAATACTAATCAGAATATAACCGAATTTGCATTTTTTTTAAAATTCATTCTTACATATTTATTTAAGACAAAAAAGGCTTGTTTTTTAAAATACAACAAAAATAATTTGTAAAATGACCAGATCTGCATTTTTGGAAAAAATTACCAGATTTGCGTTTTTTGCAAAAAAGGTATTTTAAAAAAAACGGCGAGAACCTATTATACCATAAAAATGGACTTTGGGTATTTTATTTTCCTTTTAAACTCTTTATTTAACAAACTATGTACCTATGTATTAACTCCATATTTTTAAAAAAAGAATAATTAAATTAATATAAAGAACACAAAGTACTTGACAGTAAAATATAATTATTTTAAATATCAATGCATGCTTAATTAATTCAAACAAAAGATAACATAAAAAATTAAACAACCACAAAAGAAACATGTTTCATTCTCTGCAAACTTATAAATTACATTGTAAATTGTAAAGAGAAATACCTAAGAATAGTGATGACAAACAACAATGGAAGTAATACTAGTTGAAACCACAAACCAAACAAAAATGTAAATCGTTTTTGTTTTCCAAGTCTTCCCGTTTATCTCTAAAATATTTTTTCTCTCTTTTTTTTTATCTAAGAATCTTGTACTTTCTTCTTTTGTGCTCTTTTTTTTTCAAATGAAAGAAGAGGGTGTTAAATAGGTGGAGAAGATGAAGCACCCCTCTTTCACTAAAATTTAACAGTCAATGCATGCACAAGACCCTTTGTCTTCCCAATGTGTCACCCAAGATGACATTTCTTCTTTTTCTTTTTCTGATCTTCTTCCAAGAAAATATTAATTAAAAAAGACTGCATTGCCTTTTAGAGGGTCCCATTTTCTTTTATTCATTAATTGAATAAAAGCTAAATGGATCATCTGAAAAATTTAAAATAGGTCCATGATGTAGAACTCATTTGATTCTAATCATTAAGACAAAAAATTTAAAAGTAAATTAGTCCACTAACATAAAATTCAAACATCTAATCTATAAAATAAATAAAAGATAAAAAGAAAAAATCAATTCAAACTTAGCAAACAAAATATTAAAAATATTAACAAAAAAATATATAATCCGACAATAAAATGACTTATGTGGTTGAAAATGTTGTGATTATGGCGGATTTTGATAGAGGGTGAGAGGATGAAAATATTGATATAGATTTTAGGGTGAACCGAGGTTGCTGAAAAATTCACTAGAATTTTTTTGGACAGAGTATTGACATGAAACTTATATCCAGAGATAGTTCATGGAGATCTCTACACATTTATCTAAGGGGTATATGATGGAGATGACCGAAACTCTATAAATCAAAAAAGTAAGCGATGATTTGTGTTCGATTTTTTTAGATCTATGAAGTTTGGCTAAAACGAAGATTAAATTATTTGTGGATTTATGTAGAGGAGGGTGGAAGGAAGAAGTGGTGAAATTTTAGAGTAATTTGATGGCGATGATGGAGGAGGCCGATTGCCGGCAATGGTGGTGGCGGTTGGCTATGGCAGTGGTGGTTGGGAAAACAAGGGGAAGAGGAAAAAATTTAAAAAAATATTAAGGCCAAAAATCTGATTTTTGAAGTCTTTGTATTTGTGATAGGTTCAAATGAGAGCCATTGGAGCAACAAATTATGAATCGTAGAGATTAAATATGAGCTATAGTTATTGGACCGGGTTTGAAATTTATTGGGCTGTCAGAATTGGATTCAAATTAGCCCAATTCAATAAAAAATAATGAGTCATTTGGTACAATTTAATTTTTAACATAGAAAGACAATTAAAAAAATCAAATAACAATTAAAAACGAGAAATGACTTTACTGTATATATTCTAGGGGTAATTTAAATGCGGCAAAAAATAGGTGTTCACAACATTCCCCTCTTTGCTTGAAATAATAAAGAGCTTTTTCAGCCAAAGAAAGTGAACGAAATGGCTAATTTTTTATTATTTCAAACTCCATTGAAAGCAATTTTGAATAATATGATAGAACCTTGCTTTCGAGGTTTCCTACCTATCCTTGCCTAAAAGGAAATTAGGTCAGTGTAGTTCGTGAAAATTCGATAGCCGAAACTATCAAGAATAGTGGTCAAAAAGTTGCTTGTTGTTGTTTGTCACCATCTACGTTCTATAATTATATTATAAAAAAATTTCCTAGAGAACTATGCTTCACTACATTCAAGGAGTTACAAGATCCCTACTTGATATGTCTTCTTAGGGTTGTGTGTTGTTCTTCTACTTGCTTTGTGCGTCATTCTTAAGATTGATCTTGATGCTCTCTTGGCATATTGAAGATCATTCTCAAGTGCATGTGTTTGACTTGACTCGTTTAGGTCTTTCACTTGTCGACTCACATTCAATTTTATACGGATAAATGTGTTCAAAGAACTCAACGTTATCTGACTCAATTACCGTATTCACATGAATTTCAGGATTATCAGATTTGTGAACCAAAAACCGGCAGGCCTTACTGTTCACAACATATCCAATAAATATACAATCCACTGTATTGGGTCCAATTTTAACCCTCTTGGGTAAAGGAACTTCTACCTTGGCAACACACCCCCATACTTTGAAAATTTCAAGTTGGGTTTCCTTCTTTCCATAACTCATATGGAATCGATTGCATTTTGCTACGTGGTACCCTATTGAGTAGCTTGTTAGCCATAAGGATGGCTTTCCCCCATAGATTTCTTGGTGAACCAGAACTAATTATCAAGGCATTCATCATTTCCTTTATTGTTTTGTTCTTCCACTCATCCAAACCATTTGACTGTGGTGTATAGGGTGCAGTAGTTTGATGGATAATACCATATTCCAAACATATCTCAGCAAAAATTGATTCGTATTCTCCACCCCTATCACTTCGAATCATTTTTATCTTTAGATTCAATTGATTTTCCACTTCATTTTTGTATTGCTTAAATGCATCAATTGCTTCATCCTTACTATTAAGCAACTATACATAACAAAATCGAGTGCAATCGTCAATAAAGGTTATAAAATACTTTTTCCCACCACGAGATGGTGTCGACTTCATATTGCATAAATCTGTGTGAATTAAGTCTAAAGGTTTTAAATTTCTTTCAACAGACTTATAATGATGTTTAACAAACTTACTTTCCACACAAATTTCACATTTTGATTTATCGCATTTAAAATCAGGTAATACTTCTAAAGTAACCAATATTCGCAAGGCTTTGTAATTTACATGTCCCAAACGGGCATGCCATAAATCATTTGACTCCAATAAGTAAACAGAAACATAATTCTTATTAATACTGTCAACAACCATTACTTTAAGTTTGAAGAGACCCTCAGTGAGGTAACCCTTTCCTAAAAAACATCTCAGTCTTACATATTACAACTTTATGACTAACTAAGACACACTTAAACCCATTTTTAATGAGCAGTGCAGAAGAAACTAAATTCTTCCTAATAGTAGGAACGTGTAGAACGTTGTTCAGAGTCAACACCTTGTCGGATGTCATTTTCAACATTACTTTCCCAGTTCCTGCAATCCTTGTTGTTGTTGTGTTCCCCATGAAAAAATCTTCATCGAACTCAGTAGGAGTGTACCTCGAGAAACCACTCCTTGGTATTTCCAACTAAGTTGCACTCTGAGATCATTGCACAGAGGTCATCTGCATCTTCCATCTCTTCCACGATGTTTGCTCGACTCTTTCCCTTTGTCTTTGTCTTTGTCCTTTCTTGGAGCACGACAGTCAGAAGAGTTGTGACCATCCTTACCACAGTTGTAACAGTTGCCCTCGAATTTCTTCTTGGTTTGTTCTGACTTCTGTCCGCTGGACTTCTTTCTCTTCTTGCCTTTAGTAGGAGCTTCTTCAACAATATTAACTCCAATTATTGTCGATCTCTTATGAGACTTCTTTTCGGCAGTTTTGTTATCTTCCTCAACCTTGAGTCGAATCACAAGATCTTCAAGCTTCATATCCTTACGCTTGTGCTTTAGATAATTGTTGAAGTCGTTCCACGAAGGAGGTAACTTCTCGATCATTGCAGCCACTTGAAAAGCTTCATTTACTACCATATCTTCAGTAATCAGATCATTGAAAATAAGTTGAAGTTCCTGCACTTGTGATCCAACAGTTTTACTATCTACCATTTTATTGTCTAAAAACTTTGAAACCACAAACTTTTTCAAGCATGCATCTTCTGTCTTATATTTCTTCTCACATGCATGCCACAATTCTTTCGATGTTTTCATTGCACTATAGACATTATATAAGTCATCCTCTAAAGTACTCATAATGTAGCTCTTACATAGGAAGTATGCCTATTTCAATGCTTTAATAATCATGAATTTTTCTCTGTCTGGCATTTCAGCAGCAGGCACTGGAGTTTCTTCATTGGTAAATTTCTATAGACCAAGAGTGGTAAGCCAGAAAAATACTCGTTGCTGCCATCCTTTGAAATTCCCGCCAGAGAATTTTCCCGATTTCTCTGTTGGTGGTACAGCAGTTCGGGGTGGTGCAACAGCAACCACTGTAATATTGTTGTTTGCCATTTCTGATAAACAAAAATCGATACAGACTTATTAAGCAATAACTTCAAATTGCAGACTTAAAGGAGTATAAAACCACGAAGGTTTTTGTCTCCACCAGAAATACAGATTAAAAATAAAATAATAATTTCCTTATGGGGACATTGTGCATTCAGTGGGATTGATCTTTTTCCGTTCTGTCTATTTTCAGATTCTGGTATGTTTTACAAATTTTAGTTGTTCTGAATTAATTTATGTGCTTCTATTCTTACTGGTTCATTAAACCTTTGGTTACTTCGTGTTTCTGCAAAGTTTATTGGAATCAGTAATTCTGTTTTAAACACAGATTGGTAACAGAGTTGGAGATAGAAACTATAAGCTTAATGTTGCGAACTAAAAACTCCGAACATGTTGTGCTTTTTTTAGGAAAGATAAGATATGAGAATCTCAAACTAGGATATATAACTCTTGGAAGAAAAGGGAGAACGAGGCATATTGCCGAGATTCAAATGGGAAGTATTGTCCTTGTTGGATTAACATAAGAGTGGGGCGTATTACCCAAAGTATAAGTATGGTGCGCATTGTACATGAATGAAAGAATGGTGCGTATTTCCCAAGATAAGTATATGGTGCGTATTGAGAAATAAAAGATTGGTGTGTATTGCACATGAATGAAAGACTGGTGCATATTGCACATGAATGAAAGACTAGTGTGTATTGCACATGATTTTTCCAGCTAGGAGATGTTTTCCTAATGAGGGAATGAGACCGGACGTATTACAGGAAGTTTTTTGAACTTAGAGGCAAAAAATACAAATAGCATGTGATAAAACACCAAACAATGTGAAGACTTTTGAGAACTTCTTTTGTGATGTTTCATTTTTCTGACTTGTAATACTGCATTTTCTTTTACTCCATTGTTGAGCAAAATAAAGAGAAAATTATTAGATGAAAAGTGATAGTTGGTTTGCGCCTTGACTCTAAACGACACCTGTATAGAAGCAAACATCTCAAACACAAGCAATCACATGACTCTCTACCCTACTCACTTTCCGGGTGCAAAACTTGTTCGCTTAGACTCGACAAGCTAATTTATGTGGATCAAATCATGACAACGATCAAACAACCAGCACACAACATACACTATTTTACTATCACCAAAGTACCAACTTTCCGACAATGCAACTAGTTCCCTTACTTCAAACAAAATCCCTTTTCTTTCACACAATGACTATGACTTTGAGTACAAGGATTCATTCAACACTCACTCTAAAAAACAATTTCAAATATAGTTGGTGCTCAATACCATAGGCTTGCCCTTATTTTCACTGCTTAGACTCCCCAAATTAGACTCTAGGATCACTACAGGACTTTCTTGGCTTGTAACGTAGGCTCAGGGTCAGGTGTGGTACATTTGGGTATTTCTTAGTGACTTTCTGCCCTCCTTGACATTACACTAGGCTTTCAACCTCTTTGCGCCCTATTCTTTCCCTTGATTTTCTTCAACCATGGATGTGACTTTAGACCTTGCAGCTCTTTAATTATAAATATATATATATTATTATTTTTTACATAGCTTTCAACAAATCACATCCTTTCTTCTCTTTTTCAACAACAAACTCTTTTCATACCCATTATTCTTTCGGTTTCCTCTTTCATAGCCACCATCAACTTATGGATTTTCCATTGGTTGAGGTACACATTACCTAAAGTCGGGTCAGGGCCAAGATTGAGGTTACTTTATACATTAGCCACCCTCAACTTAGGCTTTTGGCCTAAGTCGAGGTGCACATGTCCAAGGAGGGA
>JAJOOS010003256.1:0-65906 GCA_029582725.1 Solanum chiquidenum | reverse complement strand
GGAAGAGCCGCCGTGGAGGTCGGAGAATTGTGGTTTATTTTTTCTTCTCCTTTATTATTTATTTGTATTCGTGATTAATAAAAGATAGTTTAGCTATTGTTCTTAACTTTTTATGATTAACACAAGCATATTTATTTTAATAAATTTTGATTGTGTTGTAAGATAATGAGTACCTAAATTTCATAACTAGGGTTGTGGGAACCATAAACGATTAACAAAGTATGAATAGTAACTAAGCAATTCTTGAATAGTGTTTTGCATGCATTGATAATTCTTTCGCTTAGAAGTCCTTTTAACGAGAGCACGCGTTAGAACTCGCCTCATTACTACTTGCCGGACCAATGAGGTAATTAATGAGAAAAGAATTATCAACATAGATTTAGTGTGATACTATCTAATAGTCTAGTGCCGATTGGTGCGAAGTAATAACTAGGCCAAACATCGATGTGATGTCTAATATGAGGTAAAGGTAAGGGTTAGTAAATTATACACACATAGCTGGACCAAGGTGCGGGCTGAAATTCTCTAGATGCCGGACCAAGGATTTAGAGATACCTAACTTATCACTTTGCATGTAATACACTAGGAAAGGATTGCTATTATTAGGATTACCGCGATATGAGCTTATGGGGAACACACTCCTAGTTATTTCTAATAATCTGAATATAAATAAATACTTAGTTCAAAGCTATTTTTAATTCTTTTTTATTTCAATTTAAATCCCCCATTTTTATATAACGACTATTGAGTTAAATATTTGCTATTGACAATATTCTTCCATATTCTCTGTGGGATCGACCCCGACTCATACTTGGGTAAATATATTGCATACGACCGTTTATATTTCTTTTCAAGAAGTATATTTGGACGTTACCAATAAATGACGGTACTCCCAAGTGGATCGAGGTTGGAGCACCCATTGAAAAGAAGGACCTCAATATAGCAGCAAGGTTCTAGTTTGGCTTCATCACCAGTTCTTTAATGCCATCTCAGAATGAGTTGATGCTCCACCACACGAAAGCAACATGTCTTGGTTGCATCATTGATGGGACAAGGCTGAATTTGGGTATGATCATTGAACAGGAGATGTCCATGAGGGCCAAGCAGCGCCAAACCTCCCTATCTTTTCCGTTGTTGATCACCGAGCTGTGCAGATGAGCCCGAGTATCCTTTAATGCAAAGAAGGATGTGGAAGTGATTCTTGCATCTTCTACTGATATCCTGCGGATTGAGGCGGAGTACTTGAAGGATGAGGCTGAGAAAAAAAAAGCAGCCCAGGTGGATACATCCCCGATTATGGACACTGATGCATTACTTGCAGAGGCACCTTTGCCTACTTCATTCCCTGGGCCTTTAGGTATATCTAGCATTGTCCCTTCCATGACACCTAGTTCCTCTATAGCTCCCTTGCCTCCTAGGTATGGTGCCTCTGCTTCTTCCCGACCTCCACTCACCTAGGTTCCTATACTATAGATGGGGCAGCTAGCCCATTCTGCTAATAGACGTGCCTCCAGACTTGAGGCCACCATTCCTGGTATGATTGATAGGGCTCTTATTGATGTTGTGACACCCCTGAGTATGACCATTGATGCCTTTGTGGCACGGATAGCGGTGTGTGAGCAAGGCCAAGAGGCCACTGAGGAGGTGACAACTCTAAAGGCCGCTATTGCTGAGGTGAGGAAAGTTGTGGACCAGCTGAAGTCCACTGATATGTCGATGATTTTTGGATCTGTGGAGATCCCCGATATTCCAGCTGATACAGATATGCCTCCGGCTATCACCGGAGATGAGATTCGAGTTGAGGAGGCAGCTGCTGCCGAGTCTAAGGTTGAGACCGATGAGGAGCAGCTTGGTGTTGATAAGGAAGCTTCTTATGAGTGACTGACAGAGGTTCAGGAGGCGATGATAGATTCAGTCGTGCAGATATCTTTGGCAGACACCACCATGGCCGAATCTAGTGTTACTGATTCCCCGTGCACTGATGCCCAAGATCAGAGTGTTGCATCGGGCACTGCCGCCCCGACAGATGGAGCAACTGCGTAGACAGGACTTTTTTTTACCTCTATCTCTGTCACTTTTATGCATTTTTAGTATTTTGATTGCATTTGAGCACAAATTTCTTTTTATTTGTGGTGAGGTGAGGTATTTCCATACCTACCTCTTATGATAATATTTTTGTATATATTTTGGGTTGTTGTGCTGTAAATTGTGTTTTGGCACTGTGTTGTTGATGTTTGAGCTTGTGGCTCCTTGTCTTAATTGCAAATGGTTTTTGGACCCTTCGGAAAAAAATTGCCACCTCTTGTTGTGTTTGATTGTGGTTGTTCTTGTGCAAATTTGAGTATCAGTTATGATTAATACCGATGACTTGAATAGTGCTCTTAATCGAACAAAAATGAATGTGCGGCTATGATGAGGCCAAATGAAGTTGCATAGACAATATGTGAACTTTTTGCATCTCGTTGTGACTAGCCGGTTATTGAATGAGTCTCTTGTGATGAACATTGCACACTAGCAAAAGTGTGGAGTCTTGTTTGATATTGGTGTCAATGCCTTGTGTGATGAGCTTACCATGAAACTTGTGTGATGACACCTTGAATTTACCCCGTTGGTCCGGTTGACTAAGTGATGCAAGCTCTTGAAACGATCTTAGGCAACAATTTGAAGAGTGAAACAATTTGAAATTATACCTCTTTTGTGGCCAACCTTGTGAGTGTGTGAACATTGCTTGAACTCAATTTTTGAGTCTGACCCTTTTCTTGGAAGAAACTTGAGCAAATGAGACCTCTCTTTATCCATTCACCCATAATCCTCATGAAGTGTGGTTTGTTTGGATAACCAACTTAGGCCAAAAGCCTAAGTTGGGGGTGGGGTGAAAGAAGAAGGTAAATCAAGAAGTGCAAAGGAGTCCCCTTTGATCTATTGTTTTGAGAAAGATGGAACCCCTCCATACAAAAAAAAAAAAAAAGGAAGAAAGAAAAAGAAAAAGAACGAAAAATACAGTCGTGAAAGTGCAAAAGAAATAGGGTGTTTGATATTCCATGAGTAGTGAATAATGGGGTCACTTTTGAGCATTGGTGAAAATGTTGAAGAAAAGGAAATAAAGTGTTGTTCATACCACATTTCATGAGGATAGATGTCATTGAGCCTAAATGACCATACATTTACACTCAGCCCCGTTACAAGCCTTGAAAAGACCTTTTTGATCTTGAGTGAGCTTAAACGAATGTTGGTTGGAAAATTATAGCAAACCTATGGGTGAAGTCATGCATGTGTTCATCTTTGTGAGTGTGAGAGTTGTATGTGATTCTGCAGCTTTAAATTGTTGAAGAATAGTGTGTGAATATGGAATCATTCTTTGTGTGAGGGCATTTGAGTACTTTGGTTAGCTTGAACTTGCATTTGAAGCAAGTATTGTGAACTTGAGAATTTTTGGTAATGGTGAGTCACAACTTGAACCTTTGAGTGCACAATTGATCCTTGCATGAGTAAGTTGAGTCTTGTTGTGTGCATTCATGAATGAGTCTTGTGTAGCACTATTCGAGACATCCTTTTTGAACTGCTGAACTTGAGTTTTACTTGAGGACAAGCAAAAGCTTAAGTTGGGGGTGTTGATGAGTCTGAGATTTGGACTCATTTAGGGCTTTATTTATAATGATTTATTGTCCTCAAATGCTTATTTTGTGCCAATAACTGATGTAAAACCTTTGATTTCCAGGTAAATGGATTGAGGAACCAAGCAAGGACACTAAATTGCAAAAAGGAATAAAGCAAGCTGAAAGAATGAAGAAATACAAGCCTGGTGATCGCCAAGTTCACTTGGCGAGTCGCCGAATAGCCATTTGACCGCTTAAAGTTCCAGTGTGCCAAGCCCTGAGGAAAAGAACCAAGTCGGCGAGAGAAAGGAGCAGTCGGCGGATCGTTGAGTGGTTCCGCGATGCAGTGTTGGATCTCCCAAAGTTACAGACCTTAAGGATGCTAAAGGCCAAGGCAGAAAGGCGATGGAATTGACCAAAGGGCGGATCACCTAGCCCGACTTACTGCGTTGAATGGCTCTTCGCAGCATATTTTTGGCGACTATAAATACAGTTTTCAACATTTACTTTAAAATTGAATTTTCATTATATCGAATTGTGATTAGAATTTTGAATTGAGAGACAAGTTTTCTCTAGTTTTTTCCTTAGCTTTGAAGAATTCAAGTTTTTCACTTTTGAGAAATTGGAAGTGGGTCTTTGAGATTCTTCAACTTGGAACATTGTAAAGACGAAATTAATCTTACCCAGTTGATGGAAACTCAATTTGGTAACATTTTTTAGCTTTTTATAATGTCTAGCTAAAACCCCAATTATTGGGGTGTGATTATGTGATTATGGGCTGATTTAGTTTATGGGTATTGCTAATTATTAGTTTAATGTTGTTTAAAGTGAGTTCAATCATTAATTGTGGTTTAATTTAAGAAGTGTAGTTTCAGATGCAGTTCTACCCTTGTGTTTTTGGCTTGCTCGAGAGAGAGGTTTTAAAACTAAGATTATTGATTGATGGTTAGTGGGTATTGGGTTGACGTGGGTTCAACTCGAAAGAGTGAATGCTAGACCCAATTCCACACATTCAGCTCGAAAGAGTGAATGGGCTAAGGTGTGGGTTGTTCTTATTTTGGATGCTTGTCGATGTTTGAGAGAAATCGACTTGATTCAGGGTAAATTGTTCTACAGAAAGCTTACCTCCTCTATAGTCTAGTTTACTCACTAATATCTAGCCATTTTCTAATAGTTGCAATTACATGTTTGTCGACATTAGCCTATAATCGAATCACATCTCAAAAACCCATCTCATTATTGTTATTTCGTATTGTTTGTTGTTGTTGTAGATGATAATTTCAAACCAAAAACCCCCATTTGGCATTAGTGTCACCCCTGATTTGAATGATGTCATTATTCGATATTTTCTATTCCTATGACTGATTTGACCATTTTCACATTTTCCTGTTGAATCTTAAACACATATTGCTCCCTATGGGATTCGACCCCAACTCATTTAGTTGGGTTATATACTGACTAGCGATCGTTGACACTTAGAATTGAAAGAAATTTCCTTGAAACGTTAATCATTAGCCACTAAAGATTCACCTACATGAGTAGAGACATAAAAAGGATCTTACAACACATCTGGAGAAACATCAAATCTCATTGCCACATATGGTGTTATAAAAGACAAAGTAGCACCGGGATCAAGCAAAGCATACACATCAAGATGAAAGAATTTCAGCATACCGATAACCACATCAGGAGAACCCTCTTGATCATGTCAAGTTTGAAGTTCATAGAATTGATTTTTCTTTGGATCACTTGAACCCGAACCACTAGGTAGAGCTTGCCTACAATCTTTTCCCTTGTTGACTCTAGATGCACAATCTATGAAACGGTGACCACTTTTGCCACAATTAAAACAATTAAAAGTGTCCATCAAGAATTTTCTCGGATGACTCTTGCCACACTTTTGGCATGTGGGAACCAAAGAACCATTTCCAATAATATTTCCTCCTTGAGGCATAGGGTTAGACACCCTTTTGTTAATCAACTTAGGAGGCGGAGCATTGAAGGTATCTTGACTAGAAAACCTTTGTCGGAAAATGACCATGTCCATTGGACCTTGAATGTGAAAAGTCATCATCAGTGGTCTTTTCCCTCTTTGCCTCCCTAGACCTTTCCTTAAGCTGCTTCTCTTCTAGTTTTTTAGTATAAATCATTAGATAAGAAATGTCCGTTTTCTTAATAAGAATAGCGGTAAGTCATTCCTTAACCACCACTTTAGATACTCCTAAAACAAACTTGCTCATCTTTTCCCTACGATCGGCAACCATACTAGATGCATATCTAGACAATTTTGTGAACTTCAAGGCATACGCATTCACACTCATATTACCTTGACGAAGGTTAATGAATTCATGTACCTTTTCCTTCCTCGTCTCAAGGGGAAATAATCTATCAAAAAAAGTGACCTTAAACTACTCCCGATCAAGAGGACTCACATCAACCGACCTCTCTTCCTTCAATTGGTTGAACCAACCTTGAGAAAAACCCATAAGTTGATAAGGGTCCAATTCAGTCTTTTCCAATGGTGTCACTCCCATGCTCATCAAATACTTATATAGCCCATTCATAAACTCTTGAGGATCTTCCTCGAACATGGAACTATGGAATTCTGGGGGATTTATCCTGAAGTCTCTCACTCTAGTTGTCATCGTACCCACATTTAGCTTCACGGAGACCATAACCTCCCTATTGGCTTGGGCCGTTATAGCTTGAACCAACACTTGAAAAGCATTTCGAAAATCCACATTAGTCACTTGTTTGGCCAAAGGGTCAGTTGGAACTTGAGGAACTTCTTGTTCCACATTCTGATTAGCATTCTTTCTAATCTTTGCTCTTCGAGGGGTCATATGCTAAAACCATCGGATAAGGATTAGGAGAGACATATAGAGTTAAAATTTGTCACACAAATTTAGAGTGATGAAAGAAGTGGAATTTCCTAAACATCTTCTAGCTTCTTATTCATAAATGTGGCGCGCTTCACACTCAAGAACAAGACTCTACTCGACGCAGCTCATGAGACATCCTAGGACCTTTCTAAACCTTGTACTATGAATACCAAGTTTGTCACGACTTAAAGTATAACCTAAGTGTAACATGGAATATAGAACCCCGAGAGGCCCTACACAAGACACTTAGGATACATCATACAAGATAATAGAAATAAATAATTCAAAAGATAGTGTTTCATATTCCAAAAGATTTTGACAAAGAAAAAGTATAACATAAATCTCAATATGCCATCTAAACATCATAGGAGTGATTGGGACGTAACCTATACACCACATATATCACACAAAAACTAATAAGACATAAATAAAGTAAAAGTGTCGTGGTCCTCAGAATGAGAGGATTCACCAATCTCTTGAATCCAAACAAGAATCAAATAGCCACGAGAGTGAGAAGTATGATCGTGAGACCCTACATTAATGAGATAATGTAGAAAAAAGTATGCATTAGCACATGAAATGTACTAAGTATGGAGCAATATGCATAAAATAAACGTGGTAGTATGAATGACTTAAAACATTTAAGGCATGACCAATATTTAAACATTTAAAAGCTTAAAGGAGAAAATGACATGTAAATCATGAATTATGGTCAATACATTAAAATAAGAGACATAGGAAAAGGTTTGAAGAAACATGCCATTTTTGTGGGATATTGTCTTTAACCAAAAATAAGACCATGAGAGCTATATTATGGAATCCAAATATTCCTCATATCAAAATAAGGGGATCCTACTTTCCAAGGTAGAATCTGTACACATCATCTTTTTCAAAATTGGGTCCACTATGTAGGTCATTTAAGACTATCCAACGAGGACACGTAGTTTGGGACTAGAGGTTGCTACTAGAGACTACCCTATTTGAGTCTCTACCTCACAGCCCTCTCAGTGCTACGTAAAAATCTCAACGGAATAGATAAAAGTTAATTATCAATGTAACATATGAAAGGCAATGATCAATACCAATCCATACTTTTTAGGTCAAAACATAGAGTAGATCCTCAAACACAATTCGACATTGAACAGAAAACCTTTTAGCAATGTGAATTCATATGTGAGAAATACCTTTCACTATTAAGATCATAATAGCATGTATGATAACCTTTCACAATAACATTGATAATTTCCTTTCAAAGAATCCCAAAATAATTTATATTAATTTCATAAAAACATGCATATCTTCATAAGTTCATAATTTATAGTCCATAAGTTTTATCATGGGTACTTAACCAAAATCGTGAATCATGCTTTGGTTCACATGAATTCAACTTAAAATCATGTAATTAATTCAATCATGCATCAGAAGGTAGATATTGATAAATAAAATCATTATTTAAGAGAACCCATAAAGATTGAATTGAAAACCTAACTTGATCAATTGTAAATAAATTGAGAAATTGGAAACCTTGGGGACCCAATGGAGGAATGGACTCCATGGGTGAATGCCCACATAACTTGATACTCAAAGCCCACAAAGAATGGTTAATTTGACACTTGAATTAATTCCTAGCTTCTTCTTCTTCCTTAGGTTGAGAGAAAATGTTGAGAGAAAATTGTAGAGTAAATTTGGTTAAGTTTTGGGGAATTATGAGAATGGGTGATATACCGTGAGTTTACGGTATTTTTGATGCGTTTCACTCAAAGTTTGTGTGGGTCTTGGGCTATTTTGTTAGAACAAATAATGTTTTGTGTGTAATTCTTGCAGGAAATAGGCTTGGATGCGGTTGTTGAAGATGCGAGCTGAAAAGTGCAGAAGTGCCCAATGAAAGAACAATCCACGGACCGTAGGTCCATCAAAGGGCCCTAGGTGGGCAGTCATAGGTCTTGGTCTGGAAGTTGAGTTTCAGTATTCAAACCATACACTGATAGAACAGACCGTAGTCCAATCCATGGACCGTAGGTGGGCAAGCGAAGGTGGAAGATCAAAGAAGTCTGACCAAGTGTTGAACCACGGAGGTATCGATGGACCGTAGGTCGACCCACGCACGGGCCATCTTGCACATCCATCGATTGAAGATTTGAGAGTTGAGAGTTCCAGTACCTGATAATTTTTCCAAGTGTTGAGCCACGGTCTGTAGGTCGAGGCATTGATCGAAACCATGTCTGAGAAGTTTATTTCCTTATTTTGTTTCATGTTTAAGTTAGGATTTTTTTTCTATAAATAGGAGTGGTAATCCTCATTTTGGGTGTTAGACATTATTGTAAACTTCTAGTTTTTGTTCTTTGGAAATTAAGTTGCAAACTTTTAGCAATTAAATTTCTGGATTTCATTCATACAATTTTCACTTTGAATTTCAATTCAAGATTTGGGTTTTCATCTATTCTAACTGTAAGTTCATGAATTCTTTTAACCTAATTATGAATTGTGAACTCTCAAGCATAAGTAGCTAAATCCACAACTAGGGTTGAGAGAACCATGAGCAATTAACAAAGTATGAATAATAACTAAGTAATTCTTGAATACTGTCTATGTATGTATTGTTAATCCTTTCGTTTAGAAGCCTTTTTAACGAGTGCACGCGCTAGAACTCACCTCGTTCCTACTTGTCGGACCAAGGAAGTAGTGAATGAGAAAAGGATTAAACAATAGAGATTTAGTGGATGCTATCTAATAATTTGATGCCAATTGGAGTGAAGGTGAAAACTAAACTATATTGATATGATGACTAATCTGGGTAAAGGTAAGGGTTAATAAAGATACACCCATAGCCGGACCAAGGTGTGAAATGAAATTCCCTACTTTGAGGACCAATCACTTAGGGATACCTAACTTACCAACTTTCCATGTAAAACACTAGAAAACGATTACTATTAATAGGATTACCGCGTTAAGAGCTTGTGGGGAACACATATGCCCTAGGTTTCTTCTCATATTGATAAATCAAAGTCTGAATTTATTTTACTTGGTACTTAAGCATTCAAATCTATTACTTACTTACAACCCCCTGATGAGTCCACAATTTGGACTCATTTAGGGCTATATTTTGATAGAATTAGTGTCCTCAAATGCATATTTTGTCTCAATATCTGATGAAAATCCTTAAATTTAAGGTATTTGGAGTTTGAGGCAAAGCGTGGACACTACTTGGCAAGAAGGAACAAGGATGCTGAAAAGAATGAAGAAATAAAGGCCTGAAGATCTCCGAGCCTAGTTGGCGAGTCGTCGATCAACTTGGAGATCGCCTTTTGTTCTAGTGCGCTAATCCCTGAAGGAAAAGGTCAAGTTGGCGATGAAATGGAGTAGTCAGCGTGTCACCAAACAGTTCTGTGAAGCAGTACCATATCGCCCAACGACTCAAAATGTGAACAAGCTAAAGGCTAAAGCAGGTAGCCGATGAAATCGACCAAATGGCGGATCGCCAAATGTATCGGCGATCCCAACTAACTTTGCCGAAGGGTCCTTTGCAACACATTTTCAAACACTATAAATACTTGTTTAAATTTCTAGCTTAGTATCATATCACTATTATTCTTAGAACTTTTTTTACAGTTTTTTAGAGAGTCTAAGTTTTAGAGGGTTTTGGAGACTTTGTTCTAAGACCATGAAGATTCAAAGAGTTTCAACTCCAATAAATTGGACTTGGGTCTTGAAGATTCTTCACTTTTGACGTGTTTTAAGACTTAAATCTTCATACCTAGTTGATGGAAACTGATATTGGTATAAATTTTTATCTCTATTACATGTCTAGCTAAAACCCTAATTCTTGGGGTGTGATTTTGTGAATATGGGTTAGATTATATGTTGGGTCTTTCTTGTTGATGGTTTATTTGTTGTTTAAATGTGATTTCATTTAGTAGTTGTGTATAAACTTAATGGAGTTGTAGTTGCAAATACGATTTCATCTTAGTGTTTTCAGCTCGCTCGAGAGAGAGAGGTCCTAAAACTAAGACTACCAAATTGATAGCCAGTGGTATTGGGTCGACATGGGTTCAGCTCGAAAGAGTGAATCCTAGTCCTTTTCCCACACATTCAGCTCAAGAGAGTGAATGGGCTAAGGTGGAGGTTGTGCTTAAAGTGACAACTCGGTGTTCAAGAGAAATTAAGTCGATTCAGGGTAAGTTGCTTCAGAAAGAATTTACCCCCACTATAGTCTAGCCTAGTCATAAATACTCAACAATTTACTATCAAAAGCATGTACCCGACAATTTAGTTTATCACATCCCAACAATCCCGTCTCTCTATCTAGTTTTCATATATTTTCGTTGTTTTTAGTTGTTAATTAATACAACCCCCCCCAAATGATAATTGACGCTTGTGTCACCCCCTTTATATTTAGTATGTTTTTATTCGATAATGTCTATAACTATGACTAAGTAGAACTAAAAAAAATTCTATTAATTCTCTAAACCACTCCCTTGGGACTCGACCTCAACCCTTGGTTAGGTTACTTTACTATTGTACGATTGTAGGCACTCGAATTGGAGATTGTCTCTTTATAACGCAAACATCAAAATGGCGTCGCTGTCGGGGAGTGGTGTTATTTGAGAATTTTTAGTTTAGTAAAATTTTTGTTCTTCTTAGTCATATTTTACTAACTTTATTTTTAGTTTTAGTTTTCTTTGCGTTGTTGTTGTAGGCAGATACCCTGAGCATGGCTTAGGGAAATGGTAGAAAATTGGCTGAGACAACTGAAGAAGTCGAGAGGGACTTCAAGTTAACCGAACTGGTAACTCAGCTGAACGATTTGGCCACCAAAATATCAGTGGAAGACCAGTGCAAAAGAAAAGGGAGGTACATACCCCCTCATGAGCGAAAAAAGTCTAGAGATAGGGAGAACAATCGTGTCGAGGACACACTACAAATTATTCTCCAAAAGATCACCGAACATGATCGAGTGTTAGAAGAGATGAAGGAGAATATTAAAGTGTTGAATCAGATGATTAGTTCTCATTCTAGATCGATCCAGCTTATCAGGACCCTCATGAGTTATGCAGTGCCTCCTCTCCACTCAATTGAACTGTTGGGTTTACCTAGTAACACTAGGGCCAACCCCAATGATGGAGAGTGAGGAAGGACTTGCGTCGGGCCACGACGTTAACTAAGACGCTTCTTGTGAGGCAACCCAAGGCCTTAAATACTTTATTTTTGGCTTAGAAATAATGGTGTTCTGATTTTTTAGGTTCGAGTGTGAAAAGTGTGTGAAAAGTGCAGGTTGGAGGGCATAAGTCCAGTCGACGAATCACCGAGGAGTTCGGCGAGGCCGAATTAGACCGCCGTTACACGCAAGAAAATTTGACATCAGATTCTGTAATAATCGGCGAGCACCAGGAGCAATATAGTGAGTCGCCAACTAGGTCGGCGACCCCAATGAAGACCACCATTTGGATCCTCACTTTGACTATAGGTCCTGTAAAACTCGATGAGGTAAGTAACCATTTGGTGGATCGCCGAGTAGCTGGGAGAATTCGACTAATGTCGCCGAATGGGTGAGATCTGGATAAGTTTATATAAGTCGTGGGTTTAAACTCTCAACCTTCTTTATTATCCCTCACTCTCGATCTTTGCAAAATCGCACCTACTTAGTATTTTCAATATTTCCGCATTCGATAAGTATTTCAGTTGATTGATTTATGCTCGGAATTGGATTACTTTGTCGCCTAGCATTTCAGTCTTGTTTTAATCAGTAGTAAAGGTTGGTATTCCCAAACCCCGTATTTATTTTTGATATTTGAACTCTTATGCAAGTGATATTATCTGGTTGTCGTGTCCTGGGCCTCTCTGATAAGTTTAGATTGTTTAAATGACAAGTTTAATTCATAAATCTTGCCCATTTTATCTTGATTTTTGAATTCCCTTTTTGTTGTGCATCAAAATGAGTTAAATCTTGTGGGGTTGTGTGTGCGGGGTGTTTATCATGGTCGAGTGTTATGGGTTTGAGCTTAATTGTACTAGTACATAGTTTAATTTTGTTTTTGGGGGTTGCGGGGTTGAATTTGAGAAGGTGGGTTGCATGAAGGCACGTTGGGCCATTTGGTGAGCTCGATCGAGCTTGCCGAACCACTCTGTGGCTCGCCTAATGACCCCATCTCTCCTTTAATTTCATACTATATGTGTTGTTGGTTTTTGTAACTTTCGGTGAAAAGTCTTTGGTCGCCAAAAGCACTCGGTGACTCGTCGAAAGTCTTCTTGATTGCCCTTTGTCTGCACTCCTGAACCTTTGTTGCAATGTATCTTTTGGCGGACAAAGCCCTGCTCACCGAAATAGGTCGGTGACTCGCCGAAAAGACCTTCCCATCGCCAACATGCTATTTTTTTAAGCCAATCCTGTCGGCGAGCCCGACCTAGCTCACTGAAGTGATTTGGCAATTTGCCGATTTATTCAGCGAGTCTTTCTGCAACTGTGTTTACATGAATTTGTTTTAGTTTGTCTAATTTTTTCCACTATAATTGCAGATATGGCTAGGTCTAAAGTTGCTAGGAGAAGCATGCCATGCCAAGGGAAAGCAAAAGGGATTACAATTAATAAGGATGCAGTTGCATCCAGGGGTCAGGCAGCAAAACTTTCCACAACTGGTGGAAAAGGCAAGGGCAAAGACAAACCCCCTGAGTTATCAGAAGCAAGCTCTAGTAGTGATGGCTTTTATACCAATGACCCCAACCCATCTGAAAGTAAGGGTGTGGGTTATGATGAGGATGACCAGATGGAGGCACAGAGGGCTGAGTTACAATCCAAAAAGTTGAATGATCCATCTAGGATCAGGAATTATCAGCCTACCACTCCTACTCCTCTAGTCTCAGAGCAGGCAATAGGGTTGGCACCTCCAGTACAGGGTCCTCCTCCCAAGTCAATGAATAGAATAAAGGTTGTGGGGCTGAGGACGATTCTTGAGGAAAAGCGTATGTTCATAGATGGGGTTATTGACAGGTACACAGAGATAATGAAGTGCCTGAGACCACAAGTTCTAAATCTTCACCAAACCCCGTGATCCTTATATTCCAAACTGGGTAAGAGAGTTCTACAGTGCATATAGTGCACTAATACCTCAGAAAAAGCAGCTAGCATCAACTTTCAAAGAAGTTGACTACATAGTTGTTAGAGGCCGGAGAGTGAAGTGTGATACTAAGGCTATCAATGCAGTCTTGGGCATGTACACAAATATTAGGGATCACTGCCAACACTTGATCAGAACAAAGAAGCTGGATGAGATGAAAGAGTGGTTAGCCCCAATGATCTGAGATGATTCTCCTAAGTGGTTAAAGGAAGGATCTCTGATTGAAAAGAAAGATCTGAACATTACCACAAGATTCTAGTTCGATTTTATCAGTAGCACAATTATGCCATCCTAGAACGAGTCAGTTATTTGCCTTGCCAAGGCAGCCTACCTGGGTTGCATTATAGAGAAAATTCTGATAAATTTGGGTACGATCATGGCTTCATAGATACTCATGCGTGCAAGGCAGCGCCAGACCTCATTTGCATTCCTACTATTGATCACGGAACTGTGCAAACGAGCTCGGGTACCTCGAGATACCAAGAAGGATGTGGAAGTGATGCCCACATCCTCTACTGATATCAGGAGGATCGAAGCCGAGTACCTTAAGGATCAAGCAAAAAGGAAGAAGACAACCTCGGTGGAGTCAGTGAACACATAATCATCACCTGCAGAGGCATCTTTGCCTACTCCAATCCCTGGGCCTTCAGGTATATCTATTACCACTACTCCTGATGACACTCCAGGTTCTTTTACTGTTGCACTGCCTCCCAGACCTACTGTTGTTGCTGTTGTTTCTCAGCATTCACTCACCTAGGTTTCCCTACTCCGGATGGGACAGCTGACCCATTCTGTTGATTGTCGGGTTGCCAGTCTAGAGGCCTCTGTTCTGGGCATGATTCAGACTATCTTTGTTGACGTTGTGACACCAGTGAGCACTACCATTGATGCCCTAGCAGATAGGATAGTGGTGTGTGAGCACAACCAAAGGGCCACGGAGGAGGTGACGACTTTAGAGGCTGCCATCGCTGAGTTGAAAAAAGATATGGACTACTTGAAGTCCACTAATATGTCCATGGTATTTGGAACAGTAGAGATTCCAGATGTGCCTAAAATGCCTCAGACCACTACCGGACATGGGGATAGATCCTGAGTCAGAGGCAAAAACAGATGAAGAGATGTTTGAGGAGACTGAGGGAGCTGCAGATGAAGATGTGACTGAGACTGAAGAAATTATTATAGAAGTTGTTGTGCAGGTGTCTTTGGCAAATGCACCTATTGCTGGAGCTGGTCGTTTTGAAGTCACTCCAGGCACCGAAGCCTAGACAGACGGAGCGACCACTTAGACAGAATCCCCTCTTTACCTCCCTCTCTTTCTTTCTTTAATTTACATTCTGGATATTTTAATATTTGCATTTGAGGACAAATTGTTTTTAATTGTGGTGGGGTGTGGCCCACCTTTGTGTGCTATTTGTAAGCTATAATTGTGTTAATACTGCTTTCGTGGAAGGTTTGAGCTTGTGTCTTCTTTTGCTTTAAATTGAAAATGATCTTTGCAAATGATTTAGACCCTTCCGTAAAACAATTCGCCACCTCTTGTATGTGTTGAATGTGGCTGTTCTTTCACAAATTTGAGTATCGGTTTTGATCAATACCGATGACTTAAATAGTGCTCATAATAGAACAAAGATGAATGTGCGGCTATGATGAGGCCAAATGAAGTTGCATAGATAATATGTGAACTCTTTGCATCTCATTGTGACTAGACAATTATTAAATCGAGTCTCTTGCGATGATTGTTGCATACTAGCGAAAGTGTGAAGTCGTGTTTGACTTTAGTGTCAATGCCTTGTGTGATAAGCTTACTATGAACCATGCATGACAACACCTATAATTTTCCCTGTTGGTTCGGTCGACTAAGTAAGGCAATCTTTTGATATGATCTTAGGCAACTTCGAAGAGTGTGAACCAATTTGGCAAATACCTCTTTTGTGGCCTACCTTGTAAGTGTGTGTGAACCTCTTTTGAACACCCCTTGAGCCTTACCTTTCTTTGGAAGAAACTTGATGAAAACAATGACCTTTCTTTATCCATCACCCATAACCTCATGAAGTTGTGGTTTATTTGAATAGCCAACTTAGGCCAAAAGCCTATGTTGGGGGTATGGTGAAAAGAGAAGGCAAATCAAGAAATACAAGAAAGTCCCTTCTACCCATGATTTTGTGAAAAATGGAACCCCTCCATCCAAAAAAAAGAATGAAAAAGTTGTGGAATAAAGTTATGAAAGTATAAAGAAAATTGGGGTTTCTAACTATCCATGGGAAGTGAATAATAAGACTACTTGTGAGCATAAATGAGAATGGTGAAAGAAGATGAAAGGGAGTGTTATTCAACCTTTGTTTCATGAGCACTATAGTAACTGAGCCTAAATGACCATACCTTTGCACTCAGACCCATTACAAGCCTTGAAAGACCTTTGTGATTTTGAATGAGCTGAAGCAAGTGTTGATTGGAAAATACGGGCAAACCTATGGGTGAAATTATGCATTGTTTTCATCTTTACGAGTGTGAGCGTTGCATTTGATTCCGAAGCCTTAAACTGTGAATCATTGTGTGAATATGGAATCATTCTTTGTGTGAGGTCATTTGAACACTTTGGTTGAGCTTGAACTTGCATTTGAAGCAAGTATTGTGAGCATGAGATTCTTCAATATTGGTGAGTCACAACTTCAATCTTTGAGTGCACAATTGATCTTTGCATGAGTAAAGTGAGTCTTGTTGTGTGCATTCATGATTCATTCCAGTGTAGCACTGTTTGAGACACCCTTTTTGAACATCTGAACTCGAGTTGCTTGAGGACAAGCAAAACTTTAAGTTGAGGGTGTTGATGAGTCCACAATTTGGATTCATTTAGGGTTATATTTTGATAGAATTAGTGTCCTCAAATGCATATTTTGTCTCAATATCTGATGAAAATCCTTGAGTTTCAGGTATTTGGAATTTAAGGCAAAGCATGGACACTACTTGGCAAAAAGGAACAAGACGGCTGAAAAGAACGAAGAAATGAAAGGCTGAAGATCGCCGAGCCCAGTTGGCGAGTCGTCGATCGGCCTGGAGATCGCCTTTTGTTCTAGTGCACTGAGCTTTGAAGGAAAAGGTCAAGTTGGCGATGAAATAAAGCAGTCGGCTTGTCGCCGAATAGTTCCGCAAAGCAGTACCATATCGCACAACGACTCAAAACACGAAGAGGCTAAAGGCTAAAGCAGGAAAGCGATGAAATCGACCAAACAACGTATCACTGAATGTATCGATGATCCCAACTAACTTAAGCGAAGGGTCCTTCACAGCACATTTTCAAACACTATAAATACTTGTTTAAATTTCTAGCTTAGTATCATATCACTACTATTCTTAGAACTTTTTTTTATAGTTATTTAGAGAGTCTAAGTTTTAGAGGGTTTTGGAGACTTTGTTCTAAGACCTTGAAGATTCAAAGGGTTTCCACACCAAGAAATTGGACTTGGGTCTTGAAGATTCTTCACTCTTGATGTGTTTTTAGACTTAAATCTTCATACCTAGTTGATGGAAACTGATATTGGTATAAATTTTTATCTCTTTTACATGTCCAGCTAAAACCCCAATTCTTGGGGTGTGATTTTGTGAATATGGGTTAGATTATCTGTTGGGACTTGCTTGTTGATGGTTTATTTGTTGTTCAAATGTGATTTAGTTTAGTAGTTACGTATGAACTTAATGGGGTTGTAGTTGTAAATACGATTTCATCTTAGTATTTTTGGCTTGCTCAAGAGAGAGGTCGTAAAACTAAGACTACTAAATTGATAGTCGATGGTATTGGGTCGACATGGGTTCAGATCGAGAGAGTGAATCCTAGTCCTTCTCCTTCACATTCAGCTCGAGAGAGTGAATGGGCTAAGGCGGAGGTTGTGCTTAAAGCGGCAACTCGGTGTTTGAGATAAACCGAGTCAATTTGGGGTAAGTTGCTCGAGAGAGAATTTAGCCCCACTATAGTCTAGCCTAGTCACAAATACTCAACAGTTTACTATCAAAAGCATGTACCCGACAGTTTAGTGTATCCCGTATTCCTATCACATCCCAAGAATCCCGTCTCTCTATCTAGTTTTCGCATATTTTCGTTGTTTGTAGTTGTTAATTAATACAACCCTCCCCCCCATTGATAATTGACGCTTGCGTCACCCCCTTTAGATTTAGTATGTTTATATTCGATAATGTCTATAGCTATGACTAATTAGAACTAAATTTTATTTTTCTATTAATTCTCAAAACCACTCCCTTGGTACTCGACCCAAACCCTTTGTTAGGTTACTTTACTATTGTATGATCGTAGACACTCGAATTGGAAGTTGTGTCTTGATTACGAAAAGATCACCCCCCCCCCAATTTACTTTTCTCCTAAATAGTTTGACTAAATGGAGATAATAGTGAGTTAAGTTTAAGTCTGAACCATATTCCTCATGGAATCGACCCCAACCTACAAGTTGGGTTCTTTATTTGAGAAGGATCGGTTATACTTCTTTAAGGAGGTGTAATTTGAGCGTATCAAATTTTGGCACCGCTGCCGGGGAATAAGGCTTTTAGATTAAGTTGACCTACATTATTGAACTTTAGTCAAGTATTTACTGGTTTAACATTTTGTTTTGTTTTTGTTTTCTATAGGTTCCAACTCTAGTGTATCTCAAGTACATGGAGTCGAGGCGAACCCTGGACCCCCTACGATCCTAAACTAACAAAGACTTTGAGAAAAATAGCAAATCTAGGGGTACATGATAATCCAATCAAAGAGGATCATGAGGATGAGATGAATTTCAGCCTCCTTGAGTTGTTAATGCGACCGCTCAGGTTCATGGTGGTAATCTAATCAAAGTTGTAGAGAGGGTACAAAATCGGCCAGCACCTAGGTTACGTGATAACTACAAGGTTAACTACAATACAGTTGAATCAGAGGGGCCTATTGTTCCTCCTCCTCTACCTCCAGGGCATACATTTGTGTTGACCATCAGTCTGATGCAAATGCTTACAACAAGAGGGTTGTTTTATGGTCTAGCTTCAAAAGATCCACATGGTCACACGGCTAAATTGAGAAGTGTCTGTAAGAGTTGTGTGGGATGGTCAAAATTGGATATGGATGTCATAGGTTTGAAAGTCTTCCCTCTATCATTGACCGATGATGCTGTGGTATGGTTTTTTGAGCTTTCATACAATTCGATTCATAAATGGGACCAATTGTATTGGGTGTTCATGGCGAAGTATTTTCCGGTGTCTAAGAAACTAAATCATAAGGATAAATTGAACAATTTCGTAGCACTACCTGGAAAGTCTGTAAGCAGTTCATGAGATAGGTTCACTGTGTTCATAAGAAGTGTTTTGAATCATTGCATAGATGATAAGTCACTGAAGGAGTACTTCTACAGAGGACGGGATGGCAATGGAAAGGTTGTGCTAAATACTATTGCTGGAGGATAATATGGTGAGTGAACTTTTGAGGAGATCGCTGAAAAACTAGATAAGATTTCCAATAATAATAAGGCATAGAGCATTAGAAAGGGTAATACTAGAAAGAGTGCATTCGTTGTGCGAACTGCAACAAGTCAATCCAATGATGACATTCATGAGGAGATGGCTCAGATGAGGACAGAACTGGGCCTGATATTGAAACATGTGAGTGGAAATGCAGAAAAGGTGAATGTGGTAAACCACTTAACTATAACTCCACCACCACTAGTTGAGGAATGTTACTATGATGAGGATGCATATTTTGTTAATGATCAGACGGGGGTTTCCGAACCAACGCCCAAGGTTCCAACTTGGATAATTGGCACCAAGGTCAAGGAAACCAAGGTTGAAACTATGAAAACAACAATCGAAAGGGAAACTATGTCCGGGATGGGAACTACAATCATGATAACAACTACAACTAAAACAACTATAGCAACAGGAATGAGAGAGTTGGGCCCTATATTCCACCTGGTAATAGAGAGGGTGGTAGTAGTATGTCACGCATTGAGGATATGATGCAACAGATGATGAAGAGGTTTGATGCAACTAACGAGAATGTGAAAGAGATGTGAAATGACTTGTCTGGAATCGGTCAAAAAGTTAATGCCCATACAGTGTCGATCAAGCAACTTGAATATAACTTTAGTCAGTTGTGCACTACTGTGAACCCACATCAGTCTGGAACACTTCCTAACAACATCATCCAGAATCCAAAAAATGATAGGCATTGGATGGCATTCTCTACACATAGAGGTAAACAGACCGTTGATCCCCCTATGTAGTCTGAGATTGAAACTATGGTAGAAAAAGATGCGGATGAGATTGAGGTTACTGGAGAGTCAAAAAATGCTACAGAGAAAGAAGGGGAGGTGACCCAAAAAGTTTTTCCCTTGCCTAGACCTCCACCTCTATTCCCACAGAGATTGGTGAAAAAGACCAAAGAAGGAAAATATCGCAGGTTCATAACTATGTTGAAAAAACATTCCATTAATGTTCCGTTGATAGAAGCTTTGGAGCAAATGATTGGATATGCAAAATTCATGAAGGACTTGGTGACCAAAAAGAGGGCAATCAGTTTTGAGGATGGAGAAATGTTACAATATTGCAGTGCTATTGCAACTAGGTCACTTGTGCAGAAGAAAGAGGATCATGGAGCTTTTACTATTCCTTGTATCATTGGGATGTTACACTTTGCGAAAGCTTTGTGCGACTTAGGTGCCAGCATTAATTTGATGCCATTGTCTATCTACAAGAAATTGGGTTTAGGGACTCCAAAACCGACTGCAATGCGTCTACTCATGGCTGATAGAACTGTGAAGAAACACATTGGTGTTATCTAATGTGTCCTTGTTAAAGTGGAGTCGTTCATTTTTCTAGCGGATTTTGTGAAACTTGATTGTGAGGTTGATTTTGAGGTTCCCATCATCTTAGGGAGACCATTTCTAACTATTGGACGTGCCTTAGTTGATATGGAGAGAGGGCAGATGAAGTTTCAACTGAATAATGAGGAGGTAACTTTTAATATCGGTAGGTCTATGAAGCAGGAAAGTGATCTTAAGTAAGTCGGTATTGGTGGTGAATCATATTGTGGAGCGAGGTTCTGAAGTGTCTATTGAAGAGAGGTTGGGTGTTGATGCACTGGCAGCGATAATGATGAATTTTGACGGTGATGGTATTGAAGACTATGATGAATTAGTTGCCGCACGTGATAGGTTCGAATTCCGTTCCAAACCAAAAAGATTAGAGTTAGATATGAAGAATCGTGACTCTCCACCCACAAAACCATTTGTGGAAGAGCCTCCAAAACTGGAACTCAAGGCTTAACCATCTCATTTGAGGTATGTATTCTTGGGGAAAGATGGCACTTTACTGGTAATCATTGTTGTTGATTTGAGTGAGGAACAAGTAGAGGCATTGGTTTCTGTATTGAAAAGGTTCGTAAGGGTTATTGGATAGACTATTACGGACATTATTAGGATTCCTCCTGGCATTTTTTCTCATGAAATCCAAATCATGCCAGATAGCAAGCCAACTATTAAGAACCAAAGGCGAATTAATCCACATATGCAAGAGGTAGTGAAAAAGGAAATTATTAAATGGTGGAATGTTGGAGTCATATATTCCATTGCAGATAGTAGTTGGGTCTGTCATGTTCAGTATGTACCTAAGAAAGTTGGGATTACTGTGGTTCCTAATGCGAAAAATGAACTGGTTCCAATGAGTCCAGTGACTGGATGGAGAGTATGCATGGACTACCGCAAGCTAAATGCCTCGACAGAAAAGATCACTTTCTGATGCCGTTCATGGACCAGATGTTGGATTATCTTGCTAGTAAGGGTTGGTATTGTTTTCTAGATGGATTTTCGAGCTACAATCAAATCTCTATAGCTCTGGAAGATCAAGAGAAGACCATATTCACTTGTCCATATGGGACTTTCGCCTTCAAAAGGATGTCATTTGGGTTGTGTAATGCTCCAACGACTTTCCAGAGGTGTATATGTCGATATTTTCAGATATAGTAGAGGACACTATTGAGGTATTTATGGATGATTTCTCTGTGGTAGGTGACTCGTTTGATGGTTGTTTGATGCATCTGGCCGAGGTACTAAAACAATGTGAAGAGTGCAATCTTGTGCTCAATTGGGAAAAGTGTCACTTCATTGTCAAAGAGGGGATAGTTCTGGGTCATTGGATTTCACAAAAAGGTATTGAGGTTGATAGACCCAAAGTTTAGGTAATAGAAAAGCTTCCACCACCCATCTCTGTAAAGGTGTTGGAGTTTTCTTGGGCATGCAAGTTTCTATCGGAGGTTCATAAAATATTTCTAGAAAAATGCACACCTTTTGTGCAAACTACTCGAAAATGAGTGTAAGTTTGATTTTGATAATGCTTGTCTGAGAGCATTTGGAGAGTTGAAAGAAAGGTTAGTATCGGCACCTATCATTATTTCACCGGATTGGGGGCAACCGTTTGAAGTGATGTGTGATGCGAGTGGGGTGGCACTTGGTGTGGTATTGGGACAGAGGCGAGAGAAGATTCTCCATCCGATTTACTATGCAGACAAAGATCTGAATGTGGCTCAAAATAACTATAATGTGATTGAATAGGAACTCCTTCATGTGGTTTTCGCATTCAAGAAATTTCGATCCTACTTACTTGGTACTAAGGTCATAGTGCATACTGACCATTCTGCATTGAGGTATCTAATGGCTAAAAAGGATGCAAACCTAAGGTTGATTAGATGGGAATTGTTGCTTCAAGAGTTCGATTTTGAGGTTAAGGATAGAAAGGGAATAGAAAATCAGGTTGCCGACCATTTGTCCAGATTGGAGGAAGAAGCTAGGCTCAAGTTAGGAGATGGGGCTGAGATTAATGATGCATTCTCTATGAACAAGTATTGGATGCTTCTTATGATCTTATCCCTTGGTTCACAGATTTTGCTAACTTCTTGGCAAGCGATTTGGTTCCATCAGATTTGTCATTTCACCAAAGGAAAATATTTATGTCTAATGTGAAGAAGTTCTTTTGGGATGAGCCTTATTTGTTTCGTGTTTGTGCTGATGGGATTATTCATCTTTGTGTACCCGAGGTTAAGATAATGAGTATGCTCGAGGTGTGTCATTCATCGCCTATTGGTGGGCACCATAGTGGTATTTAGACTACTCATAAAATCTTGCAATGTGGGTATTACAGGCCCACTATCCACCAAGTTGCTCATGATTTCGCCAAGTCTTGTGATCGTTGCCAACGAGAAGGAGGAATTTCAAAGAAGCAAGAACTACCTATGAACCCGATATTGGTGATTGAGCTATTTGATGTCTGGGGTCTTGACTTCATGGGTCCATTTATGAGTTCGCATGGGATGAAGTATATTCTTGTTGCGGCTGACTATGTATCAAAATGGGTGGAGGCAATTGCGCTTTAGACAATGAGGGAAAAAGTGTCACCACATTCCTGAAAAATAATATCTTCTCCAGATTTGGTACACCTAGGGCAATCATCAGCGAAGGAGGTTCTCTTTGTAACAAGATTTTCAAGGCGTTGCTAGAGAAATATGGGGTTCGTCACAATGTAGCCACTCCTTATCATCAGCAGTCTAGTGGGCACGTTGAGGGGTCAAATAGAGAGATAAAGCAAATCCTTGCAAAGACTGTGAACTCCAACAAAATTGATTGGTTAAGAAGGCTTTATAATGCTCTATGGGCCTATTGCACCGCATTCAAGACTCCAATAGGTATTTCCCCCTACCAACTTGTGTATGGGAAGTCATGTCATTTACCTGTAGAGCTAGAGCATAAATCAATGTGGGCGCTAAAGAAGTTGAATTTGGATTGGGGCGCCGCATCTAGTCAAAGACTGCATGATATGAATGAGCTTGATGAGTTTCTCCTAAAAGCATATGAGAGTTCAGCCTTATACAAGGAGAAGATGAAAAAGTACCATGATCAAAAGATTGGAAAGTGTGAATTTGTTGTAGGTGATTTGGTGCTCCTATTCAATTCAAGGTTGCACTTGCTTTATGGTAAGCTTAAGTCCAAGTGGACCGGGCCATTCATAGTAACTCAAGTATTTCCACATGGAGCGTTTGAACTCGAGAACAAGGAAGGAACGAGATTCAAGGTGAACAGACAGAGGATAAAGGTTTACTTGGGGAAATCTGAGAGTGTACAAGAAGTGATAGACGCTTATTATCTTGATGAAGTCTGAGTAATCAAGGTTTCTGCATTGTGACGCGACGTTAAATCAAGCGCTAATTGGGAGGCAACCCATGATGTACAATCTAGTCAACTATAGGAGTTTCTTTTCGATGTAAGAGTTTTCTTCTTTCTTTTTGGTTTTGTAGATCTTTAGATAGGTGTTTATTTTTATAAGTAGTGTTGGCTAGATAGAGAATAAGATATGTGTCTAAAAAGTGTCTAGAAAATATAAAAAGAAATTCATAATGGTTGCTACGTGTGCAGGGGCGAAAAGGCAAAATCTATAGAAAATAGTTGTGCAGTGGTCTACGGGCCCCATTGATGGTCTGTTGGTCTATCCACGGACCGTGGATGGCATTCCTAGATCCCAGGTAAGTTTTCAATTTTTTTCTAAGTGTCAGCATGACCTACGGAACCCATCGACGGACCGTAGGTTGACCCACGAACCGTCGACGGGGTCTCATAGGTCCAGTTTAGGGTTTCTGCCTGACCCGACCCAGACCCCAAATTAATATAACCCTTCATTTTTTAAACCATTTCCCACTTCTTTTCTCCCCCCCAAACCATTACAAACCGTTCATTCACCCCTTTATCAACCCTTAATCTCCCCAATTCACTCCCCCATATCATTCCCTTCCATTTCCTATTCCCCTACCATCCCAAAGTTAAAAGAAACAGTCCATCACCCCCACTGTACTTCCAAAATATTGCAAGGTCCAGGTTCGGTGTCACCGTTGGTTTAGGAGCTTTTCTACTCGATCACACACTCGCAATCATTGATTACTTGTAAGGTAAACCAATTTCTCCTAAACTTTGAATAATTCGTTGTTTAAATTGAAATCACAACGATGAACTTGACCTTGGGTTGTTAAATACTTGTTAAAATGTTGAGTTTAGTTTAGAAACACCCTTGGAATGATGGTACATGAGTGTGTAATTAATCTAAATCAAATAAATAGGTTGATAGGTCAAAGTGAGAGTTTTGACTTAGGGTTACGAGGTTTCTTTATGTTGAACTTTGAATTGTGCATAATTCAAAACCCTAGGAACGATGAACTACCGCATTACTTGTTGAAATGCATGTTTAGGCTAAGTTTCAATAAATTTTTGTTGAAAATTTTGCATTGACTGTAAGTTGAACTTCATGCCTGGCACAACAGTGATACACGGCCACAGCCGACAGACTATAGGTCCACCTACGGACCGTAGGTCGTGACCCATCACTTCACACTGCACTAAAATATGGTTAAGTTGTGAATCACAGTGTGGACTACGGTTAATCATTCCATCGATGGACCGTTATGCACATCCGTGGTTCCAACATATGAGACCCAAAAGTTGGCACCCTGAGCTACGGAGGGGACCCACGAGGCGTCGTTCCATCGACGGACCATAGGTACCCACCGTGGGTCACAAGTTCAGCTACTGTCTGAAATTTTTTTGAGTTTTTGTCTTGGTCCGAATATTGTTCTAAAATTATTCCATGAGTCTTATTGCCTTGTTTTGGTCCTAACAAGTCTTCCACAGGTACTATGGCTCCAAAACAAGCTCCAACCTATGCAAGAGAGGGAAAGTCCAAATCTATGGCCCCTTCTCGACATCTGATAGATAAAGAAAGTGATCATGATTATGTTTCGGAGACTACTTGAGGCTCCCCTACTGTACCACTAGGAGGCGATCCCAGCAGGTTATCTCATCCAGTGACGAGGTCACAGCCCCCCAGTCTGAGGAGGGAGCCACACATTCAGGCGAGTAGCAGTCTGGCTCTAGTTCTAGCAGCAGTCTCACTTCTTCATCTTATGCCGATAGTTCAGGAGATATCCCGGTACCTCCCAGAGTTGAACCTGCCCCTAATGCCTTTGAGCCAAAAAGATGGTGCGTAGAGGGCCAATACTAGTTATATGAAAATGGAACCATTCTCAATTAACACTGGAAGATGGTCAGGACCATTGTTGAGGAGCACAGGGTTCTCACAGGAAGCCTCCACACCGTGCCCGTTATTGAGGAGCTATTCTAGAGGCACAAATTTTAGTGGATGGCACGGGGCCCAGGGAACTACAGTGAGGAGATGACTCGGGAGTTTTATGCTTCTTACGCTTCCATGGTCCGAAATTCCATATCCAAGAAGGCGAAGCCACTGGCCCAGCCTCCTCTTCAATCCACACTGTTGTGGAATTACACAATTGACATCTCATAGGCCACCATTCATCGGTTCATATATGCCCCAGCCCATACTCTGCCTATTAATACAACGGAGTATGACTACAGGATGGGCATTGTTTAGAGAGGGTCTTTTCAGAGAGATGCTGATCAGAGAGAGACGTTGCTTCGATGGATGGCACGTCATATTGCTAAGGATGGGGAGCGTACCAAGTGGGCGCGCAACATGTAATTGCCTATCAGAAAGGTGAGTTTAAGCTTCGCTATAAACTTCTTCTGGTTGTTTGTTCGTACTAGATTGTCCCTTACTTAGATGGACAATGTTATTACTTAGGACCGGGCTGTGATTATTGTTGCTATTATGGCTGGTTTGGAGTTTGATTTCTCCCGCATCCTTATTATTGAGATCCACAAGAGGGCCTTTCGGACCACCACCACACTGCCCTTCCCATGTCTGATATTCTATATCTGTAGGGAGTCTTCCGTACCTATTTGGCACTATGACAGGTTACTCGAGCCGACCAAGATAGTAGACATCAGCCTCATTCGAGATGATGCCAATCTTTCTGCACCACGGAGAGAGCCACAGGTTGATGTCCCACTATTGGGTGTTGATCTTGCTACTGGTGTGGAGCAGGTCCAGGCTGATGATTCTACTGTTCTAGCCCATACTGATGCATAGTCTCCACCGTCTACTGCCACTAGCCAGGCCTTAAACTCATCCTTAGCCAGCCTCTCTTCAGGGTCCACTGTCATTCCTCTGGCCAGAGTACAGAAGTTAGAGACCTAGATGGCTACTTTGATGCAACATATGAGGTCGTGGATGCAGCATTCTGTTGAGGAGTCTGAGGATAGGATGGAGATTATGATGGATCGAATGATTCAAGCCATTAATAAGCGCCTGGATGCTTTTGAGTTGAGGGTTTTGGAGAGGTCTGCCCCTTTTTTTTATCTATCCACCTTCCAGATGGAGTTGGCTAGCCTCTGTGCCGATGTTGATTCCCTCTTGGCCTCTTGGCCCCTACTGATACGGTGCTAGAGTCTGCCCCTGCGGTATCGGAGGATGAGGTGGTGATGACTGCTCTATTTGGCAATACTATGCCACCACCAGACTCTTCTCGTGCTGCCGGGAAGCGCCACCACTCTGACCACATTTCATATACTGAGGAGGCTCGACGATTGAGGAAGAAGAAGCGCCAACCGCTAGAGGCAGCCAAGAGGCAGTCCATCATTGATGAGGAGGTGCAACAGTAGTGGGCTCGAGAGATAGATTTTCTCCCTTCTTATTCGATGAGCACTACTGATGGTGTTCCCATTGTTGGTGAGAGCGCTACTAATGGCATCCCTAGTGTTGATCCAGCGGGTTCCGGGAAATCGGACCCACCCATTTCTTGATGGGTCTTTGGCGCATTTGCGCCATAGGTTTGCTTTACCCTATGCTTTATTTTTTGTTTTGTCCATTGAGGGAAATTGCACCTTATTTTGTTGGGGGCGTGGTAAATGTATTGTGAGTGATAGGGTGAAGTCTGAGTAACTCAACTCATAATCCTCTCATGGGGTTTTCTTGCCCGTGTTCTTTTCCCCCAAGGGACTGTTTACTTTTTGTTGAACCGGCATGTTTAGGATTTTATGTGTAGAAGTAAGCAGAAGAATGAAAGCATGATGGCATAAAGGGCATGAAATTGATACCCGTCTAAAAAATTTGAAATCTTGGAATGTGCTAGATCAATAGGTTGAATGAGTTGAATGTGTTGGATCTTCATATGACATGATAAGGAACCGGTATGGTAGCATGACTTAACCTAAAACTTGAACTGGGTAATTCAATAATTCGATAATGAAATAATGTGCCAAGTGTGTGTGAGAAAAGTCTCAATGTTCATACAATATGTGCGAATCTAGGACTTGCCTCGTTGGTCCTGCTAAGATAATCTATGCTAGAAGTTGGGAAATGCTCATAGGCCCTTGTTCAAATAAGACCACTCAAGCCTAAAAGTCAATCAAAAGCAATAAATTCTCCCTTTGATCCAAATGTTTGAGCTTAATGAATACCACTTCTTTCAGTACACCTAATTCACCTTCCCTAAAAAGATTTTTTTGGCCCCGGTCCCTCCTTGGACATGAGCACCTCAACTTAGGCCAAAAGCCTAAGTTGAGGATGGCTAATTCAAAAGTTACCTTAGTCTTGGCCCTGGTCCGACATCGGATATTGTGCACCTCAAATCATGCAAAATACATAAGTTGAGGGTGGCTATGAGAAAGGAAACCGAAAGAAAAAGGGTACGAAAAGAGTTTTGTGTAGAAGAAAGAGAAAGAAAAAGATGTGATTTAAATCAAACAAGAAAATGAATGAAAAAAGTGCTGAAAGAAAAAAACAATGATGAAGTTAAAGAAAAAGAAGAAAGAGAAAAATACGAGCGATAAAGTCAAAAGTCACATCTGTGTTGAACAGAGTCAAGGGAAAGAGTAGAAAATAAAAACATGTCAAGAATTGGTTGAGAAAATAGGTAAAAAGCCTATGTAGTGTCAAGAAGGGCAGAAAAGTCACCAAAATTACCCAAATGTACTCTAACTGACCCTAAGCCTACGTTACAAGTTAAGAAAGTCCAATAGTGATCCTAGTGACTAGTTTGGAGAGTCTATGCAATGAAATTAAGGGCAAGTCTATGGTATTGAGCACTAACTGTACTTGAAGTCACTTCTGAGCGTGAGTGTTGAATGAATTCTTAAACTTGAAATTCATATCTACTGTGTGTGAAAAAAGATTTCTTTTGAAGTGACGACACTAGTTACATTGTTGGAGAATTGTTACCTTGGTGATTGTGAAAAGTGTATGTTGAGATGTCTATTGGCCGATTTATGTCATGTTTTGATCCGCATAAGTTAGCTTGTTGAGTCTAGATGAAAAGATTTGCACTAAGTGATGGAATTGATTGAGAAAGCCATGTGATTGCTTGAGTTTGTATGTTTGCTTCTACATAAGTGTCGTTTAGAGTTTTAGGGTGTCGCTTGAGGACAAACAACAAGTTTAAGTTGAGGGTGTTGATATACCGTGAGTTTACAGTATTTTTGATGCGTTTCACTTAGATTTTGTGTGTGTGTTGAGCTATTTTGTTAGTATAAATAATGTTTTGTGGGTAATTCTTGCAGGAAATAGGCTTGGATGCGGTTGATAAAGATGCGAGCTAAAAAGTGCAGAAGTGGAAAATGACGGAGCAATCCACAGACCGTAGGTCCTTCAACGGACCGTAGGTGGGAAGTCGTAGGTCCTGGTCTAGCATTTGAGTTTCAGTATTCAAACCATGAACTGATATGATAGACTATAGGTGGGCAAGCGTAGGGGAAAGATCAGGGAAGTCTGACCAAGTCTGGAACCACTTAGGTATCGACGGACCATAGATCGACCCACGAGCCATCCTGCACATCCGTGGATTGAAGATCTGAGAGTTGAGAGTTCCAGTACCTGATATTATTTCCAAGTGTTGAGCCACGGTCCGTAGGTCGAGGCATCAATCGATACCGCGTCTGAGCAATTAATTTCCTTATTTTGTTTCCTATGTAAGTTAGGATTTATTTTCTATAAATAGGTGTGTCAATCCTCATTTTGGGGGGTTAGACATTATTGTAAACTTCTAGTTTTTTTTCTTTGGGAATGAAGTTGCAAACTTTTAGCAATTAAATTTCTGAATTTCGTTCATACAATTTTCACTTTGAATTTCAATTCAAGATTTGGGTTTTCATCTATTCTAACGGTAAGTTCATGAATTATTTTAACCTAATTATGAATTACGAACTCTCAAGCATGAGTAGCTAAATCCACAACTAGGGTTGTGGGAACCATGAGCAATTAACAAAGTATGAATAATAACTAAGTAATTCTTGAATAGTATTTATGCATGTATTGGTAATCCTTTCGTTTAGAAGTCTTTTTAATGAGTGCACGCGTTAGAACTCGCCTCGTTCCTACTTGCCGGACCAAGGAGGTAGTGAATGAGAAAAGGATTAAACAACAAAGATTTAGTGGATGCTACCTAATAGTTTGATGTCAATTGGAGTGAGGGTGAAAACTAAACTACATTGATATGATGACTAATCTGGGGTAAAGGTAAGGGTTAGTAAAGCATACACTCATAGCTAAACCAAAGTGTGAGGTGAAATTCCCTACTTGGAGGACCAATCACTTAGGGATACCTAACTTACCAATTTTGCATGTAAAACACCAGGAAAGGATTACTATTATTAGGATTACCGCGTTAAGAGCTTGTGGGGAACACATATGCCCTAGTTTCCTTCTCATATTGATAAATCAAAGTCTGGATTTTTTTACTTGTTACTTAAGCATTTAAATCTGTTACTTACTTACAAAACCTCCATGTTTACTTTTCTCGGAAATATTTTGACTAAAAGGAGATAATAGTGAGTTAAGTTTAAGTCTGAACCATATTCCTCGTGGGATCGACCCCAACCTACAAGTTGGGTTCTTTATTTGACAACGATCGCTTATACTTCTTTAGGGAGGTGTAATTTGAGCGTATCAATGGATATTTTGGTGGGTAATTTAAGACTTGAAAGCTTTGTATAGGGCTTACAGTAGAAGACAAAATGACATAGTATTGGTTCAAAATAATTAGGAAAACACCTAATAGCCCCTTAAAAATAATTGTTAAACTCTTCTACGGTTTGGACCGACCGTCCTAGTCAACTGTAGAAAAGTTTAGGAACCTAAATTTTTGGATCAACTTTGATGAGACATGTGTACATCCCCTAGAACTTTCTACTGTTCCTGGACACCAGTCATAGGAAACAACTTTTGGCCTTAAAATTTCACTAAGTCAGGGACATACCTACGAGACCCATCTACCACTCGTAGATCATCTGACGGACCGTACTGGTGAATTGTAGAAAGAGGTGTTGGACTTGATTTTGAAACTATTCTTCTTTCTTTCTACAAGACTGGTCTACGACCGTAGAAAGTCTACGAAGCATAGACTAGCCTCATATACTTGAGCTTGATGCTGCAATTTAATGAAGTTCTTTCCTTTTTGAAATTTGAGGTATTAACGACCCTATATGCATATAAAGAATGGTTCGGCCCTTAGATTAGAAATTTTTTGGGTGTTAAAGATTCAAACATAAGTGATAAAACTAGGAGACCAATATGCTTGAAAGGAAGAAAATAGGTGTCACGGCTTGGGGTTACCCCCTAGGAGAAACATGGCATACTTGACCCCGAAGGGGTCTCATACAAGCCCTTAGCATAATCATAACATAAAGACATAGAATAATTGCGAAAAATTTAAACCTTTTACAATTGAAGTCAACTTCTTTTACATAAACAAAAATAGGAATCTAGACTTGTCTCAATCACCATCTAGTACAATAGAGAGTACAAATAGGGTCAAAAGCCCTTTTTATCAATAAAGTCTCAAAAGTAGATAGTACAATAAAAGCTAGAAAATGATAACATATTGTCCTCAAAATGGAGGACTCACCAAGCCTAGGGAATAGTCAACCCAAGGTTCACTTTAAAGAAGTAGTACGTCTCAACGACCGGAACCTACAGTCATAGAATGTAGAAAAATATGGGTTAGCACAAATAATGTACTAAGTATGGAAGCCATGCACAAAAATCCTTAAAACATGCATAAAACAGACATTTAGTTGAAATCATGTCTTTATCAAGTTTAAAAGCGATAAAGCCACACTAGTGCAATGCAAAGGTAAGATCCCATAACCCTACCAAATTCTAAGTATCACATTTAAGCCACCAACAACATACATATCTTAGTTTTACCTTGTCAATAACCAACATATATAAGTAATGAGTCATTCATGTTCATAGCTTGTAACAAGTAAAGTCAACCTTAACATTCATACATATCTTTCATACATAATCCATAATTCATCATAACATAAGAGAACCTCACCATATCTCCTGTTAAAGCCTACTTGTGCAATACATAAGTGAAGTCCCATACCCCTACTCATACTAAGTAGTACCTCTTAAGAAGTCATAATTAAATTCCATGTTTTTTTCATAGTTAGTATTCATATCATATAGGGAAGTTTAGCCTTAACCGATATAGACCATGTGAGCTACATGGAATCCGATGTTCTACCCCCACACCGTAAAGAGGTGTCCTACTTACCTAAGGTAGAACTTTCATAATAGCTTTTAGGTGGATTCACTAGCTAAAGACCTATGTGGGCACATAGTTATGGGATATGGGGATTGCTACTAGAAACCCGGACTACAAGCGTAAAAGGTTTCCATCCCATGAGACAACATACATTGGGAAACCGAACTTGGTAAACGTAAAAGCCCCCATCTCATTATCATATCCACTCGATGCTAAGATTAATTCCCTTTAAAGTTCATATTAAGTCTTTACTTAAGTTCATGGTCACAATAGAATGCACTAGGCACTCAACCAACATACATCATAGTAGCTCATAGATTCATTTGGTGAGAATGTCCTTTCAACCTTAGAATCATCAACATGTGAGTAAACCTTCCACATAACATTCATAGTGTTTCATGAGAATAGCTTTTCAATCAACACAATAAGCTTATCATAACATACATACATACTTCATACATAATCAAGTGTAAAGGTATAGGGAAGAAGGATCTTGCATCAATACAACAATTACACACTAGTCATAGGATCATCACTATCTAAGTGAATCACATGTTCATATACAATCTTCACCAACATGTATAAACCCTAACAAATTTCCCTTCAAGGCCAGGAATCAAGATCAACCCTAACTTCTAGAATTAACACATTAGATAGAGGGATATCATGATTCAACAACTTAAACAATGTAAACATAATCAATTGTCAAGCTCTCATCATCAATCAAGCTATACATAGTTCACAATTTAGGAAGAAGGGGAAATCATGGGTACAAGGGATATTTTCATTATAAAATACCAATACTCCAACATTCAAATCATAAATCATCATAATCAACCAAAATAACCCATAATTAAACAATGGGAAACGTTTTGGAAGAAGACCCATTTTAGAGATTGAAAACCCTAAGTTTGGGGGATTTGGAATCTTGAAAACATTATTTGAAGGGGCTCCTTGGGTGATAGCTACCCAAGGATGAAAAGCATCCATACCTCAATTAAGAATCTACAAGAAAATTGGGGAAGAACCTTGAGAATCTACAAACCCTAGCTTTAATGGTTTCTTCTTCTTCCTTGAGTCTAGAGAGAAATATTGAGAGATGAGGGAGTATTTTATTTCAATTGGGTGTTTGTGAATAATGACCAAGTCTTGTGAAATTTGACTTAAAAACAATATATAAACTTCCCCTAAAAATACCCAAAACACCCCAATTTAATTGGACTAAAAAGGAAATGATCCAACAGACCCTCATTAATTGGACCCCGTCCAGGCCTCACGAGCCACTCGATGAGCAGTGGTGAGGACCATGACCCGTGGTCCCCCTCGTGGAGTTAAGGCAATAGCTTTTTTTTTGGAGCACAAGGCTCCTTTTCCTAACTCATCTTCACGAGCACCTTCATGAGCCGTGGAGTGGACTACGACCCGTGGTCCTGCTCGTGAAGGGTGAGGCAGTAGCTAAGCTACTTTATGCCCCCATGCCCAAGTCTCCTTCACGAAGGGCTCCACGAGTAGTGGTCAAGACCACGAGTCGTGGTCCCTTCCGTGAAGTTGAGGCAGTGGCTTGGCCAAAGGGTGGCCAATTTCCCATGGCCAAGAAAGCTTCATGACCACCTTCACGAGCCGTGGAGTGGACCATGACTCGTGGTCCCTCTCGTGAAGGTGGGGAAGTGTGCTCCTAGCTAGGGGCAGCCTTGGCTTGGCCCCTTTTCCTTGGCGCTTGCCCCTTGGTCTTGACTCAAATAACTTCATTTCAACCTTAAATGACTTGCTAAAATTCGGGGAGTCATTTTACGATTCTTAATCTTACGCTTAGGCTCTAGTTTAACCTACCAGTTTTCCAGGGTGTTACATTATCTCCCCCTTGTGAACATTCATCCTCAAATGACGATCTAGACACCTTACGAAATTAAAGACTCAAGACTAGCAGCCCAACAAGCATGAAACATAAGAATAATGCACAATGCAAAGGAGGAAACATCAACTCCATTCTCAATACATAACCATGAAACACAAGGAAGTAGGAACTACATCCACAACCCAATATGCACAAAACTCATCACTTCATATCAACATGGGAGGAACTACCTTCTCAAACTCAAAGCGAGCTCAACACAACCATATGGAGCCAATATGCTCTTTCATAAAAAACATAACTAAGCATGTTCATCATTGACATAACTAAGCATGCTCAATAATCACCTCATGAGATCAAATATGCAATCATCATACTAAACTGCAAATCAACATGAGGAACATATAGATCATGAAAACTCAATTTATGCTAAACATGAGTCATCACAAGAACATGCATATCTTAAGGAAATCATAAAGAACACTTATAGCACAAATGACTTCCAAAACACCAAACTCAAGAAAAACTACTTACCTCAAGTTTGGATAGGAGTAGAAGGAAAAATATGAGGATAGCGGGACTTCATATCGGCCTCGGCCTCCCACGTAGCACCCTCAACTAAGTGATTCCTCCATAAAACCTTAATGGAAGCTACCTCTTTGTTTCTTAACCTCTTAACTTGCCGGTCTAGAATTTCTATCGGCATCTCTTCATATGAAAGACTCTCATCAACTCCCAAGCCTTCTAAAGGAATGATGGATACCAGATCACCAATGCACTTCTTAAGCATAGAAACATGAAATACCATGTAAACTGGAGCCAATTCATTTGGCAAGTCTAATTCATAGGCAACTTTCCCAATACGCTTCAAAATTTGATAACGGCCCACATACCGGGGACTAAGCTTCCCATTTTTACCAAACCTCATCACACCTTTCATAGGTGAGATTTTCAAGTATACCTGATCACCAATCTCAAATTCTAGATCCCTCTTTCTAACATCGGCATATGACCTTTTCTGACTTTGGGCCGTCTTCAACCTCTCTCTAATGAGTCAAACTTTTCAATGGCCTCATAAACTAGTTCGGGACCAATTAGAGTAAATTCACCTACTTCAAACCAACTAACCGGAGATCTACACCTCCTACCATAAAGGGCTTCAAACGGAGCCATGGCAATGCTTGAGTGGTAACTATTGTTGTAGGCAAACTCAATCAATAGGAGATGGTCATCCCAACTACCCTTGAAATCTATCACACATGCCCTCAACATGTCCTCTAAGGTTTTAATGGTGCGTTCCGCTTGACCATCCATTTGAGGGTGGAAAGCGGTACTAAGTTTAACATTGGTACCAAGTCCTTTTTGGAATTCCTTCCAAAAATGTGAAGTAAATTGAGTACCCCAATCCAAAATGATAGATGAGGGGACCCCATGCAACTTCACTATCTCATTGATGTACAACTTGGCATAGTCTTCCGCCAAAATAAAGTCTTGACGAGAATAAAGTGGGCGGACTTTGTCATTCTATCAACAATTACCCAAATAGAATCATGTTGCATGCCTTCGAGTATGAGGCAACCCCACAATAAAATCCATATTCATATCCTCCCACTTCCAAGTGGGAATATCTATATCTTGGGACAACCCTCTGGGCCTTTGATGCTCGGCCTTAACTTGTTGGCAATTCGGACACTTGGCTATAAAACCCGCTATATCCTTCTTCATACCATTCCACCAATATACTTTCCATAGGTCACGGTACATCTTGGTGGCTCCCAAATGAATAGAATACCATTAACCATGAGCCTCTTCAAAAAATTTCTCTCTTAAGCTATCAATATTCCGAACACATAATCTACCTTGGTACCTAAGCACCCCATCTCCCCCTTGGGGGAAGCCTCAACGAACTTGTTGAGAACCGATTCTTTCAACTCTATCAATATAGGGTCAAGGTGTTGTTTAGACTTCACATCAACCACAAAGGATGATTCGGAACTATGATGGATCATAACTCCACCCTTGGTGGAATCCACTAGCTGGACAACCAACTGGGCCAACCTATGCATATCACAAACCAATTCCTTTTTATCTTCTTCTACATGAGCCACACTACCCATTGACAATCTACTTAGGGCATCTGCAACTACATTAGCTTTGATGGGGTGGTAAAGGACACTCATGTCAAAATCCTTCAAAAGCTCTAACCACCTTCTTTATCAGAGATTCAAGTCTTTTTGGCTAAACACATATTGAAGACTCTTGTGATCGGAAAACATATCTACATGGACCCCATATAAGTAATGTCTCTATATTTTCAAAGCAAACACAACCGCCACTAATTCAAAGTCATGAGTCGGATAATTCTTCTCATGGACCTTGAGTTGCCTTAAAGCATAGGCAATCACTTTACCACGTTGCATAAGGACACATCCCAAACCCACTCAAGAAGCGTCACAATATACCACAAATCCATCGGTACCCTCCGGTAAGGTCAACACTAGAGCAGATATAAGTCTATCTTTCAATTCTTGGAAGCTTTTCTCACAAGCCTCCAACCACACAAACTTAGCTTTCTTTTGAGTCAAATCCGTCAACGGAGAAGCAATGGAGGAAAAACCCTCAACAAACCTCCTATAATAACCGGCCAAACCCAAGAAGCTTCTAATATCGGTAGGAGATAGAGGTCTAGGCCAACTCTTGACCGCATCCGTCTTCTTAGGATCTACCTCAATCCCCATACCTGACATAATATGACCAAGGAAGGCAACCAATCTTAGCCAAAACTCGTACTTGCTAAACTTTGCATACAATTGGTGATTTTTAAGGACTTGCAATACAATCATCAAATGATCTATATGCTCACCCTCACTTATCGAATAGATCAAAATATCATCAATTAAGATGATCACGAACGAATCAAGATATTGACTAAACACTATATTCATTAGGTCCATGAATGCCGCCGAGGCGACATTTGTTAACCCAAAAAAAATAACCACAAATTCGTAGTGACCGTACCGGGTCCTAAAGGCCATCTTAGGAATGTCAACCCTTCTTACCCTTAGTTGATGAACTCTTTTTTTCAAGTCTCCCACAAAACCCTCTCCAAACTTAATTGAGAGAAAAATAATAAAACTGATGTTCTAAAAGTGAAAATTAACAATAATGTTTGGACCCTTAAAAATAATAACTAAGGCTAGTATTTATAGTTTTCATATTTAATGTTGCGGCGGACCGTTCGGCGAGGTTAATTGCGATCGCTGAATGACTCAGTGATCTCCCTTCTTTTGGTTCATCGCCTTTTGTGCTTTGCCTCAGCATGTTTGTGTTCTGGACCATTGGGTGGTATGGCATTGCTTCGCAAAACTGTTCGACGAAGCGCCGACTGCTCCTTTCATCTCTTTTTTGATCCACTTCTTTCAGGGCTTCGCGTACTGGAACAAAGGGCGGAGTGCTTTCCTTCGGCGATTCGCCAAGAGTGATTAGCGAAGCTCACGCTTCAATTTTTATGTTCTTTCCAGCCTTTTTGTTCCTTTTTGCACCTAAGTGTCCATGCTTCCGCTAAAACTTCAAATACCTGAAACTAAATAGTTTTCATCAGATATTGAGACAAGATAAGAATTTGAGGACACTATTTCTATTAAAATCAAGCCCTAAATGAGTCCAAATTGTGGACTCATCAATGGTAACCCGAACAAAGATCTATTTTGGAAAAATAGTTAGCCCCTTGGAGTTGATCAAACAAATTGTCAATCCTAGGAAGAGGATACTTATCCTTTATAGTGACCTTGTTCAATTGGAGGTAATCAATACACATCCTAAGGGACCTATCTTTCTTCTTTACGAACAATACCGGAGCACCCCATGGAGATATGCTTGGTTGAATAAAACCCTTGTCTAATAAGTCCTTGAGTTGCTCCTTCAACTCTTTCAATTTGGCCGGAGCCATTCTATAGGGTGGGATAGATAAGGGTTGTGTATCCGGCAAAAGATCAATGCCAAAGTCTATTTCCCGTTCGGGAGGAATACTGGGCAAGCATCGGGAAAGACTTCCAGAAACTCACTCACCGCGGGGACCGACTCTAAAGAAGGGACCTTGGACTCAACATCCATAACCCTAACAATATGATACATGCACCCCTTGGAGATCATTTTCCTAGCTTTTAGACATGAAACAAATTGACCTATAGGAATAGAATTCCCCCCTTTCCACTCTAAAATTGGCTCTTTTGGAAATTGAAATTTGACTACTCGGGTCCTACAATCTATTGAAGCATAACATGCATGCAACCAATCCATGCCCAAAATTACATCAAAATCAAGCATGTATAATTCTACCAAATCAACCAAATTGACTTTATGAGACAAAGAAATAGGACAACTCCTATAGACTCTTTTTGCTACTACCGAGTCACCAACTGGGGTAGACACCAAAAAAGGTTCTACTAACTCTTCAGGAAGCATTTTGAATTTCATAACCACAAAAGGTGTAACAAATGACAAGGTGGCACCGGGGTCTAATAATGCATAAACATCAATGGAAAAGACTTGCAACATACCCGTAACAAAATTAGGGGAGCTCTATTGGTCACCTCGAGATTGAAGAGCATAAAAGCGGTTCTTCTTGGGAGAAGCGGTTCTTCTTGGGAGAAGCGGTTCTTCTTGGGAGAAGCGGTTCTTCTTGGGAGAAGCGGTTCTTCTTGGGAGCATCGGAATTTGAGCCACTAGGAGGGACTTGCTTTCCCTCTCTCCCTTGAACCTTTAGCATGGGACAATCTCTCTTCATATGACCTCTCCTCCCATAACTAAAGCAACCTTCCGTGCCAACTAAGCACTTGCCATCATGCTTCTTGCCGCACTTTGCACAACTAGGTCTTTCAACATAAGAGCTACCACTATTACCTCATTGTGTCTTAGGGTTAGACACCCTATCTTTGTTGACCTTTGGAGCACTAGAAGAGCCTTGGTTGGAGAACCTTATCTTAAACCTTGGTTTACCTTGAACCTCCAATCTACCCTTGGAAGAATTTCCATCATCGATCATTGCCCTCTTCACTTCTCTATTCACTTGTTTGAGCTTTTGTTCCTCAATTTGTTCGGCATGAACCATAAGATGTGAAATATTCATACTAGGGATTAGCATTGCCGAACGATATTCATTGACTACCAAGTAGAATATCCCCATAACAAATTTGTTCATCTTGGTCCTAGAGTCTGCCACTATGGTTGGAGCATATTTAGACAATTGGGTGAACTTAAGGCTATACTTTTTCACACTCATACCTCATTGGCGAAGGTTGATGAATTCTTGCATCTTTATCTCCCTCAACTCTAGGGGGAAAAACCTATCAAGGAAGGCCAACTTGAACACTCCCCAATCAACCGGGCCCGCTCTCACGAGTCTCTCATCCTTCCATTTCTCATACCATACTTGAGCCACATCTTTCAATTGGTAGGCGGCTAGTTCCGCCATCTCTTCTAAAGACATACCCATAGCATCAAGCACCTTAAACACTTCATCAATAAACCCTTGTGGGTCTTCATCCACTTTGGAGCCATAGAATGTATGGGAATTCATTCTTGTGAAATCCCTAATCCTTGAAGCGGTAGTACTTGCATTGGGGTTCACTTGAATTCTAGCTTCCCTAGTGACTTGAGTCGCTAAAACATGAGTCAATGTTTGGAGAGCCGACCTTATCTCCATATTTGTCATAGCTCCTTCATCATTAGGAGCTTGAGGCCCTTGAGGAACTCCCTCATTAGCAATCTCCTCTTCCACTCTTCTTGCGGCCGCCTTTCTTGTAGTCATATTCCTATATGCTTAAGAAAAGGGTTAGGAAAATGACTTCATAGAGTTAAAACTCTAAGGCACGACTAAAGAGTAATTAAAGAAGTGAAAGTTCCTATACATCTTACAGCCTCTCATTCATAAGTGTGACGCGCTTCACACTTATGAACAAGACTCTACTAGACATGGTTCATGAGACATCATCCTAGAATTATTCTATAACCTTATGCTCTGATTACCAAGTTTGTATCGACCCGGGGTTACCCCGTAGGATAAACATGGCCTACTTGACCCCGAAAGGGTCTCATATTAGCCCTTAGCATAATCATAACATAAAACATAGAATAATTGCGGAAAATTTAAAACTTTTACAATTGAAGTCCACTTCTTTTTCATAAATGAAAATAGGGATCTAGACTTTTCTCAATCACCATGTAGTACAATACAGAGTATAAATAGGGTCAAAATACATTTTCATCACTAAAGTCTCAAAAGTAGAGAGTACAATAAAAGCTAGAAACTGATAACATCTTGTCCTCGAAATTAAGGACTCACCAAGCCTAGGGAATAGTCAACCCAAGCTTCACTTGAAAGAAGTAGTACATCTCAATGACCGGAACCTACACTCATAGAATGTAGAAAATATGGGTTAGCACAAATAATGTACTAAGTATGGAAGCCATGCACAAAAATCCTTAAAACATGCATAAAAGGGACATTTAGTTGAAATCATGCCTTTATCAAGTTTAAAAGCCATAATGCACATTTATGAAGAATCATAAGTCAATCCAACACATAAGCAACCCAAAGCCACACTAGTGCAATGCAAAGGTACGCTCCCATAACCCTACCAAATGCTAAGTATCACATTTAGGCCACCAACAACATACATATCTTAGTTTACCTTGTCCATAACCAACATACATAAGTAGGGAGTCATTCATGTTCATAGCTTGTAACAAGTAAAGTCAACCTTAACATTCATACATATCTTTCATGCATAATCCATAATTCATCATAACATAAGAGAACCTCACCATAAGCCCTCTTAAAGCCTACTTGTGCAATGCATAAGTGAAGTCACATACCCCCACTCATACTAAGTAGTACCTCTTAAGAAGTCATACTTAAAGTCCATATTCTTATCATAGTCCGTATTCATATCATGTATGGAATTTTAGCCTTAACCGACATAGACCATGTGAGCTACATGGAATCCGGTGTTCTACCCCCACACCGAAAAGAGGTGTCCTACTTGCCTAAGGTAGAACTTTCATAATAGCTTTTAGGTGGATCCAATATCTAAAGACCTATGTGGGCACATAGTTATGGGATATGGGGATTTCTACTAGAAACCCAGACTACTAGCGTAAAAGGTTTCCATCCCATGGGACGACCTACTTTGGGAAGCTGGACTTGCTAAACGTAAAATCCCCCATCTCATTTTCCCTTATCTATATGATTCCATGATATGTATGACTAGAGGTGATTCCCCTTGTCTTTATGATTCATTGATATGTATAACTAAAGGTGATTTCCCTTGTCTTTATGATTCATTGATATGTATGACTAGAGGTGATTTCCCTTGTCTTTATGATTCCATGATATATATGACTTGAGGTGATTACCCTTGTCCTTTATGATGAGCTAAGTATGAGATCAAAGAGATGATCAATATGCATGAAAGCCTAAAGTGGTACTTAGTATGGGTAGGATAATGGGGTCTTATCCATGCATTGCACAAAGTATGACTTGAAGCTAATTATGAGGTGTTGCTCTTATATGTTGTATGTTTGGTTTGGATTGTTGCCATAGTTGCCTTCCATGCTATGATTCACTAAAGGTGATAGATTCCCTTATCTATGAGAAGTAAGCTAAAGGATAAGATCAAATATGATAAAGAGGTATGATGGCCTAAAAGTGATACTTAGCCTAGATGGGATTATTGGGGTCTCATCTATGCATTGCAAAAGTATAACTTGAAGGTTACTTATGAAGTTTCTCCTATGTTAAGAGGAATTGAGTATGGACTAAGCTTATGAATATGTGGTATTTCCTATGTTGTTGGATTATGCCTTATGTTGACTTATGTTCATGTTATGCCTATGTTGGAGATAATGCTTATGATTATGTTATTATCTTTTATGCTTATGACTTATGTCTTAGATTTGCTAACACTTTTGTTATGCTCTCATGATGTTATACTATCTAACATATTTAGTACATTTTTGTACTAACACATACTTTTTCCTACATTATTATCAAATGTAGGGTTTGGCGACATTGAGTTTCATTCTTGAGGATAGGTTTCTAGAAGTGCAAGGAGTTGAAGATTTGATGAGTCCTCATAGCATTGAGGATAAAGCTACTACTATCTTTATGTCTTTTCTTTATGTTTTAGACTATTGTATGGGTTGCGTCCCAAAGGTTTTGTTCAAAGTTGAGCTTAGATGGTTTGAGACAAAAGTGTAGTAAGACTTCCGCTTCATTTTATAAATACATTGATTGTATGAAAAATGTTTTGAAATTCCGTACTTTTCTAGTATCTTATGTTATGATATGCTAAGGGCTTGTATGAGACCCCTTTGGGGTCAAGTACGCCATGTTACATCTAGGGTGTACCCCTGGGTCGTGATGACACCTCAACTTTTCACCTTAAGTCAAGTTTCAAGTATCGATTCCCGATACTAATTTGAAATCCAACTCCTAATTCTCAATTCATAACTCGACTCTCGACCTCAATTCAAGACCCAACTCTTAGGTCTTGGATCGGGTCGAGGTCGGATGCTATTTTAGGTGTTGGGTATAGGGTCAAAATTTGAAGTTAAAGTCCATATCAAATATCGAGGTCAAGTCCCGAGTTATGTGTCAGAGTGGGGTTTTGATTCAGGTGTTGAAATCAGGTTTCAGACCAAAAGTTGAGGATAAATCTCATGTTAAGGTCGAATCTCAATTCTGAAGTCGAATCCCAAATTGGGAGTGGGGGTTGGGTCCTAGATTAGGAGTTAGGATCAGTCCCTCATTCGGTGTTGGAATTAAATCGTAATGTTTGGTAGGCATTGGGTGTTAAAATTAGGTCTCGAGATCGTGTGTGAGGAACGGCTTTCGTATTGGGTGCCAAGGTCGTGTCCTAGTTTAGAAGTCGGGCCTTGGGTCAAGAGTTGAGTATAGGTCCCAAGTCAGATCTCATTAGGTTTGGATACCAAATTAGTCATCGGGGTTGAGGTCAAGTGTAGGGGTTGGATGCTAATTTAAAAGTTGGTTTTTTGAAATCGAGTCTCGATTAGTGTAACGACCAGGTTTCATCGTTATAGAAAAGCCAATGGGGAAAAAATTTGAGTCGGAAAACTTTTTCGTAATAACTTAAAATTTCCCAACCTAGTCCAGATTTGGACGAAATTAGAGTCATTAAGGTGTAGGGAAATATGGTAACAACCGGCTGATTTATTTATAATTTTGGTTACATAAGAGGTTAGATAACTCTTTAAGGAATTCGTTCGACTATACGGAGTTGAATTCAAGCGAGTAGAACTCCCAGAATCGATCTTAGCATGAAGGGTATTTTCTGAGCATCATGGGTTAGAGGTGTGTTGTGAAATGGGGATTTTTGAATTCTTTAAATAGCTCACTGGTTTGTGGAAGCCGCCTTGGTGGGGGTTTTGGCCACTCCGGTGAGGCAGCTGAAGCGGGATGAGGGTCGTTGTGGCGGGTTCAACCCGACTTAAGGTCATAAATAAACCCCTAAACGACCTCATTCTGCACTTTTCGATCTTTAGATCTAAAGAACGAATCCCAGGATACTTTTGACAGTTTTCCACCATTCTTGAGGCAAAGGTAAGCTTTTCACTCACCAAATCCATTTTTGGATCCATAGAACATAATAAAATCAGTAATTATCAATGGGGGAGGGTTTTGATCTTAGATTACATGGTGGAAACAACCTTATTTTGGATACTTGGGATCATGGGTATGATCTAGGGTTCATAGAATTATTAGTAATTCGGGTAATTAGTGATTGTTTATTGACTCCCGTATTATATTGATTGTTTGTAGACCAAGAACAAGCAGAATGAATCCGAAAAGGGAAGGATCAAGTTTTTTAGGGCTTCAAGCTTGTTTAGAGGTAGGTGATGGTTGTGATTTTATGATTGTGTGATGTATGTTTGTTCTTGCTTCATTATGATACATGTATGCCTATGAATGTTGTATTACTGATCACACTTGTTGTAACTGAGATAAATGAATGATCGTTACCATGAAATCATGACATAATTATATGATCTTGAGGATATACTTCTGATTGTGATTGTGATGTGTTGAATGGATCGGTTGCCACGTTCTGGCATAACTAACTTGGATCGGTTGCCAACTTTTGGCATAATTATAGGATCAATTGTCACGTTCCAGCATAATCATTGGATCGGGTACCATGTTCTGGTTTGCTAACTATTTGGGTTTGGGTTTGGGTTTCATGAGAGGACCAATGACTTTTCATAATTGTGTATCTTGAAAAATGTGATGTTGTTCATTTTTTGTAAATGCTGATAATATTGTACATGTTTGATGTATTGACTTGCTTATGTTACACTTAATGGGATAGTCGTGTGATCCTACCAGTACACTGTGGTTCTGTACTGATACTGCACTTGCTCTTATTTTTGTTGAGTACAGGTCATCTTCAAGCTGCTACTGACAGGCCTCGCTTAGAAGATCAGTGATTGTCGTTTGAATTCAAGGCTGAGCTAATTCTTCCAGGCTGCCATGAGTTCTTCTTACGTCTATATCCACACTTCTGGACTTAGACCTTTCTATTAGTTATTAGTACATTAGTTTGGGGTTGTATCCTTTCTTGTTTAGACTTGTTGAACTTTAGATGTTTTGGTACATTGACTTACAGGTTCTAGGTTATTTCTTTCGCATTGTTTAATTCGTTGTTAGACTTTTGTTGGAGTTTATGGGAACTCCATATTTCTTTCCTTAGTATTTAACTTGCTTCCATAACTTAAATGCTTTAGTTTGGTTTAGTTGCTTGCTTTGGGTTGTAGTAGTAGTTCTCCCACTGGAGGGTTAGTGTGGGTGTCAATAACGATGGTCTGGGTCATGACAAAGTTTGTATCAAGGCCTAGGTTCATTGATCTCGATGTACCAAAACAAGTCTGTAGAATCTCGCAGAACGGTACAGGGATGCCTTTACTTTTCTTCGAGAGGCTATAGGACTTTAGGAAATCTCTCTATTTTCTCTTGTCTCCTTTCATGCTATGACTTGATTCCAATTGGTATATGTCGATTCAAATTGGTATCTAACCTCCTTTACTCTTCTGTCCACAGATGGTTAACACTAGATACAACAGTGCCAGGCCCATAGCTCCTTTCAATGCTCCAGTTGAGGAATCTACAGCGAGAGGTCGCGGTCAAGGCAGGGGTAGAGAAAGAGCTAGGGGTAGAGGCCGTGGAAGGGTAGTGCCTGATGGGAATAGAGCTCCTACTGAGAATGCTCTTGTGAATGAGAACCCTCATGCGCATCATGGAGAGATTGAATAGGAGAATGTTGATGTTGAGAATATTGAGGATGTGGGACAAGAGGAAGAGGTGCAGGTTGAGACTACCGATATTCCCCCCATAGACCCAATGTTAGCTCAACAGATCATGTCATTCTTGAAAGGGTTGGTTGGTCCTGGAGTGATTCCTTCTGCTCAAGAAACTCAAGCTCCTACTAATCCTCATGTTGCTAGCACTGCGCCCAAGGTGGGTGGGACTGGAGGTAAGGATGCTTTCTTCCTTCCTTTGTTGGGTTCTGTTATGACTGGTAATGAGCATGAAATGTTGACTAAGTTTTTGAAGCTAAAGTCTCATGTGTTTCTTGGTTCGGAGAATGAGGATGCTTATGAGTTTATCTTAGACTGCTATGAGAGGCTTCATAAGTTGGGAATTGTCCATCAGCATGGGGTTGAGTTCGTGTCCTTTCAACTTCAAAGTGAGGCTAAATAGTGGTGGAGAGCTTATATGGAATGTAGATCTTCAACTTTACCTCCACTTACTTGTACCCAATTTCATGCTCTAATTCTAGAGAAGTATGTGCCTAGGACTTCGAGGGATCGCAAGAAGGATGAGTTCATGGCCTTGGAGCAAGGTGGTTTGTCTATGGCTGCTTATGAGGCTAAGTTCTATGCTTTGTCTAGATATGCTACTAAATTGGTGACTACTGAGGAGGAGAGGATCCGGTTATTTATTAGGGGACCAAATTCTGAGTTACAGGTATTATATGTTCATATGACCTCTACAAGGAAGAGCTTTAATGAGGTAACAGACTATGTTAAGAAAGTGGGGTGGGAGGCCAACACTTGTTGCCAAGACAATTCAGCCTGCTATGCCCGCCTCTAAAGGTAACTACTCACGAAATCCATCTCATAATTTGATTCAGGATATCCAGGGAGTCACACCTTCGGCGGGCAGTAGGCCATCTTTTGATCGTACATGTTACAATTGTGGTGAACATGGGCATATGAGGAGAGATTTTCCCTACCCACATGTGTTATATTCCGCACAGCAGCAGTCTAGGGCAGTGGTACCCGCGGGAAATGGTAATAATAGTAGAGGACATCCACAACATGGGTGAGAAGGTAGTCAGCAAGGCCGTGGAGGTAGAGGAAATGGTAATGCAGGTAGGGGTAATGTGCAACCAGGCAGGGAAGTGGCTCGTCAAGATGATAGGGCTCAATGTTATGCATTTTTGGGCAAGAATGAGGCATAGGCATCTGACGCAGTGATCACAAGTACTATTCTTGTATGTGACCGGATGGCTAATGTGTTATTTGATCCAGGTTCTACTTATTCTTATGGATCCGTGCGATTTGCCTCAAGATTTGATATGATTTGTGATATACTTGATGCCCCTATCCATGTTTCTACCCAGTTGGAGATTCGATCATAGTTACCCATGTCTATCGTGCTTGCCCTATTTTGTTTATGGGTTTTCAGACTTGGGCCGATTTGGTGATTTTAGATATGACTGACTTTGACATAATCTTAGGCATGACTTGGTTGTCACCCTATTATGATGTGCTTAATTGTAATACTAAGTTTGTAAATCTAGAAATTCCGAGAAGGGGAAAATTAGAGTGGGAAGTGGTGTACAAGCCTAAGCAAGCTAAGATCATATCCTCCATTGGGGCTAGGAAATTGGTAGAGAAGGGTTGTTTGACTTATTTGGCTCATGTTAGGGATGTTGAGATTGAGGCTCCATCCATTGGGTCTATTCCTGTGGTATCTGAATTTAGAGAAGTGTTTCCTAATGACTTGCCTGGTATGCCTCCGGATAAAGATATTGATTTTTGCATTGATTTAGAGCCTGGTACTCGTCCCATTTACATCCCTCCATATCGCATGGCTCCAGTAGAATTGAGAGAGCTTAAGGCTCAAATCCAAGAGCTTCTTGATAAGGGATTTATTTGTCCTAGTGCTTCCCCATGGGCTGCCCCAGTTTTGTTTGTTAAGAAAAAGGATGGTAGTATGAGAATGTGTATACATTACCGGCAATTGAATAGGGTCACTATTCGAAATAAGTATCCCTTTCCTCGAATAGATGATATTTTTGACCAATTACAAGGTGCATCAGTTTTCTCTAAGATTGATCTAAGGCCTGGCTACCATCAATTGAAAATTAGGCCTGAGGATGTGCCCAAGACGGCGTTCACAACCCACTATGGGCACTATGAGTTTTTGGTTATGTCTTTTGGTTTGACTAATGCGCCTGCAGCTTTTATGAGTTTAATGAATGGGGTGTTCAAGCCATTTCTTGATTCTTTCGTCATAGTCTTTATTGATGATATTTGGTTTATTCAAAAAGTGAGGAAGAGCATGACGACCACCTTCGTATTGTTTTGGGTGTTCTTGGGAAACAAAGCTTGTATGTTAAATTTTCTAAGTGTAAATTTTGGTTGACTTCTGTGTCATTCTTGGGGCATGTAGTTTCGAAGGAAGGGGTAATGGTAGATCCTCAAAAGATTGAGGCGGTTAAGAATTGGGTTCGACCAAGTTCTGTTACTGAAGTTAGGAGTTTTGTGGGGCTCGCTAGCTATTATTGTCAATTTGTGAAGAACTTGCTTCTATTGCCACCCACTTGATTAATTTGACCAAAAAGGATATACCATTTGAATGGACTGACAAATGTGATGAGAGCTTCAAAAAGCTCAAAACTCTTTTGACCACCGCACCTATTATAGCATTACCGGTTGAAGGTAAAAATTTTATTGTTTATTGTGATGCTTCACATTCTGGTTTGGGTGCAGTGTTGATGCAGGATAAGAATGTTATAGCTTATGCATCGCATCAATTGAAGGTGCATTCGAGGAATTATCCAACACATGATTTAGAACTGGCAGCAGTAGTGTTTGCTCTTAAGATCTGGTGACATTACCTCTATGGGGTTAAATGTGAGGTATTTACTGATCATCGTAGTTGGCAGTATGAGTTCACTCAAAAGGATCTGAATTTGAGATAGCAAAGGTGGATGGAGTTATGATGTCACCATTCAATACCATCCGGGTAAGGCTAATGTGGTGGCAGATGCTTTGAGTCAAAAAGTGGTGAGTATGGGTAGTTTAGCTTGCTTGAGTGTAACCAAGCGACCTCTAGCTAAGGAAATTCAGACCTTGGAGTCTAAATTCATGCAGTTGGGCATTTCAGAAAGAGATGGGGTGTTAGATAGTATTGAAGTAAGGGCCACATTCATTGAGGAGATCAAGGCCAAATAATTTGAAGATGACAATTTAGAGGAGCTTAGGAAGAAGACTGTGAATGGTAAGGCACAAGAGACCACCCTTGATGCGGGTGGTGTGCTCAATTTTAAAGGGAGAATATTTGTTCCTAGAGTAGATGACTTGATTGAGAAATTGTTGGCAGAGTCTCATGGTTCACGATATTCTATTCATCCGGGTGTGACCAAGATGTATCGAGATTTGAAGCAAATTTATTGGTGGCCGGTCATGAAGAAGGATATAGCAGAGTTTGTGGCGAAGTGTCCAAATTGTCAACAAGTGAAGTATGAACAACAAAGGCCTGTAGGTTTGCTTCAAAGAATGCCAATTCCGGAATGGAAGTGGGAAAGAATAGCCATGGATTTTGTGGTTGGTCTTCCCAATACTTTGGGGAAGTTTGATTATATTTGGGTAGTGGTTGATAGATTGACCAAGTCAGTCTATTTTATTCCGATAAGAATAGATTATAATGCTGAACAATTGGCTAAAGTTTACGTGAAAGAGATAGTGAGGTTGCATGGGATTCCCCTCTCTATCATGTCAGACCGTGGTATCCAATTCACATCCAAGTTTTGGAGGAAATTACATGATGAATTGGGCACACAACTCACTTTTAGTACAACCTTCCATCCACAGACAGACGGGCAGTCAGAGAGGACTATTCAAGTGTTAGAAGACATGTTGAGGGCATGTGTGCATGATCTTGGAGGGCATTGGGATAAATTCATACCTTTATGTGAGTTTTCCTATAATAATAGCTATCACTCCAGCATAGATATGGCACCATTGGAGACACTCTATGGGAGGGGATGTAGATCACCCATAGGATGCTTTGAGGCTGGAGATGTGAAACCATTGGGGGTTGATTTAGTGAAGGATGCTCAATATAAGGTGAGGAGTATTCAATCTAAGCTTCTAGCAGCCCAGAGTAGACAGAAGAAGTATGTGGATCATAAGGTGAGAGACATGGCATTTCAAACCGGTGAGAATGTTCTTCTTAAGGTATCACCCATGAAAGGGGTGATGAGATTTGACAAGAAGGGCAAACTAAGTCTGCGATACATTGGTCCCTTTGAGGTTCTCGAGTGTGTAGGACCGGTAGCGTATAGATTAATCTATCAGGAGTTCATCCAGTATTTCATGTGTCCATGTTGAAGAGATATTATGGTGACGGGGATTATATCATTAAATGGGACTCAATTGTGTTAGACAAAGACCTCCAATATGAGGAGGAACCGATTGCAATTCTTAATCGTGATGTGCGCAAGTTGAGGACCAAAGAGATTAAGTTTGTGAACGTTCAATGGAAGCATCGTCCAGTTGAGGAAGCTACTTGGGAAACCGGGAGGGACATGCGAGACAAGTATCTCCAATTGTTCATCGATTCAGGTACTACTTCATTTCTTCCTTAGCCTATTTTTCCTAAGTTGTCACTCGGGGATGACTGATGTGTAAATTGGTATCTATTGTAACAACCGGATTTCGTCGTTATAGAAAAGCCAACGGAGAAAAATTTAGGGTCGGAAAACTTTTTCATAGTAACTTGAAATTTCCCAACCTAGTCTAGATTTGGACGATATCGGAGTCATTAAGGTGTAGGGAAATCTGGTAACAACGGGGTGATTTATTTATAATTTTGGCTACATGAGTGGTTAGATAACTCGTTAAGGAATGCGTACGACTTTACGAAATTGAATTTGGACGAGTAGAACTCTCGAAATTGATCTTAGCGTGAAGGGTATTTTTTGAGCGTCGTGGGTTAGAGGTGTGTTGTGAAATGGGGATTTTGGAATTCTTTAAATAGCTCACTGGTTCGTGCAATCCGCCTTGGCGGGGGTTTTGGCCGCTCTAGCGGGGTCGCTAAAGCGGGATGAGGGCCGCTGTGGTGGGTTCAATGCGACTTAAGGTCGTAAATAAACCTCTAAATGACCTCATTCTACACTTTTCGATTTTAGAGCTAAAGAACGAACCCCAGGCGACTCTTGACAGTTTTCCACCATTTTTAGGGTAAAGGTAAGTTTTTCACTCCCTGAATTCATTTTTTGATCCATAGAACATAATAGAATGGGTAATTATCGATATGGGAGGGTTTTAACTTTTGATCTAGATTCTATGATGGAAACAACCCTATTTTGGATACTTGAGATCATGGGTATGATCTAGGGTTCATAGAATTGTTAGCAATTTGGGCAATTAGTGATTGTTTATTGATTCCCGTATTATATTGATTGTTTGTAGACCAAGAACAAGCGGAACGAATCCGAAAAGGGAAGGATCAAGTTTCTTAGGGTTTCAAGGTAGGTGATGGTTGTGATTCTATGATTGTGTGATGTATGTTTGTTCTTGCTTCATTATGATACATGTATGTATATGAATGTTGCATTATTGATTACACTTGTTGTAACTGAGATAGATGAATGGTGGTTACCATGAAATCATGACTTAATTGTATGATCTTGAGGATATACTTGTAATTGTGATTGTGGTGTGTTGAATGGATCAGTTGCCACGTTCCGGTATAACTAACTTGGATCGGTTGCCATGTTCCGGCATAATTATGGGATCGGTTGCCACATTCCGGCATAATCATTGGATCGGGTACCACGTTTCGGTATGCTAATTGTTTGGGTTTGGGTTCCATGAGAGGACCAATGACTTGTCATAATTGTGTATCTTGAGAAATGTGAAGTTGTTCGTTGTTCGTTGTTCATAAATGTTGATGATATTGTAAATGTTCGATATATGCATGTGATTATATTATTGTATTGACTTGCTTATGTTACACTTAGTGGGATAGCCACGTGATCCTACCAGTACATTATGGTTGTGTACTAATACTGCACTTGCTCTTATTTTTGTTGAGTACAAGGCATCTTCAAGCGGCTACTGATAGACTTCGCTTAGAAGATCAGTGATCGTCGTTCGAATTCAAGGGTGAGTCAATTCTTCCAGGCTGCCATGAGTTCTCCTTTCTTCTATGTCCACACTTTCGGACTTAGACATTTCTATTAGTTATTAGTACATTAGTTTGGGGTTGTATCTCTTCTTGTTTAGACTTGTTGAACTTAAGATGTTTTGGTACATTGACTTTCAGGTTCTATGTTATTTCTTCCGCATTATTTAGTTCGTTGTTAGACTTTTGTTGGAGTTTATGAGAACTCCCTATTTCTTTCCTTAGTATTTAACTTGCTTCCGTAACTTAAATGCCTTAGTTTGGTTTAGTTTCTTGGTTTGGGTTGTAGTAGTGGTTCTCCCACTAGAGGGTTAGTGTGGGTGCCAATCATGACGGTCTGGGTCGTGACAATTAGAAAGTTGAATCCTATGTCGAGAGTTAGGATTTGGTCTTAAGGTAGGATTTGAGGTTGAGTTTTAGATCGAGAGTCATAGTTGGGTCCCAATTCAAAGATCGGGTCTCACATAAGGTATCGGCATCAATAGGATCCCCTGATTCAGAAGTTGGGTCCTTCATCGGGTGTAAGGGTCGGGTCCTAGTTTGGAAGCCGGGTCTCGGTTCAAAACTTGAGTCCTGGATCAGGTTCTAGTTCAAAAATCAGTTCTTGCATTGGGTACTGGGGTCAAGTCCTGATTTAGAAGTCGGTATTAGTTTGAATGTCAGGTCCCTATTTGGGTGTTTGATCCCAAGTTGGGTCGAGTTTCGGGTCGAGTGTTGGGATCAAATCTTGGATCAATCATAAATTTCAGGTGTCAGAGACAAGGTTGGGTCCAGTTTAAATGTCACGTCTCGAGTCAGGATTTCGGGGTCAGGTCCCAAGTTGGGTGTTTAGGTAAGATCCTGGATCGGTTGTCGGAGTCATGTCCCAATTTGAATGACAAGTCTCAAACCGGAAGTCAAGATCAGATCATGGGTCGGACCCTTGTTCAAATGTCGAGTCTCGGGTTGGGCATCGTGGTTAGGTCCTAGGTCGAGTCTCAAGGTTGGATTCTACATCGGTCATAAGGAATTTGTCCTAGTCCATGTGTCAGGTTTGGGTCCAAATTTTCGGGTCAGAAATTATTTATCTAAAGAGTATTTTACATCCTAGCCAAAAATAAAAGATATTTTTCTTGAAAATGTGTTTTCATTCACCAACCAAACATGATTAGAAACATTTTTCACTCATCAACCAAATATGAGAAAAAATTAGTTAGAAATCAACTAATTTTCCAAGAAAATATTTTCCGTCATATACAAAACACACCCTAAAGTAAATTGTAGTAGTTGAGGTATTAGAGATAGTTACTTAGATTATTGAGTTATAATTTTGAAAACCTTCTTTAAAGTTGGTGAATTTTGCTGAAAAACCTATTAATCGTAGGTCATGGTTTATACACTCGTGAGAAATGAGGTTTTCCAAGGTAAGCTCTCAAGTGACTATTGTGTTTACTGTTTCTATTACTCTCTAGTTTAGTAAACCTGGTTCACTTAGTCGGTGACAAACTTAGAAATCATAAGATGACGTGAATCCAACTAAGCTCTTATAATTGTGGATTCACTAACAATTTATATGTATGTCTTATTGTAGAGTTCATAAACCTTTCTTGATTTGTTAAAATGAAAAAATAATTAGGGATAACTAAAAAAAATGAACAAGTAATTAAGACAGAGAATAATTTTTACAGGTGCCTCCTTTTTCCAAAGATTTATATTGGGAAAGAAATTCAACATTGGACCCCCCCATTAAGGAGTCATAATCTGATTTCATTTTCATTTCATTTATTTATTTATTTGCTGACTTTCAAATGTGGGGTCCACTAAATTAAAGGAAACAATAACATTCTTATCCAGAACAAGGATAGTGTTTATTCCTTCATCATGCTACTAAAAAAAATCTATTTTAGGTCCTAATCTTTATCATGGGGTTTATTAATAAGGGTGGAGCTAGTGACGATTGATCAAATTCAATCATTTTAATTTAAAACTTGATTTTATTTTAAAATATTTATTGAATTTGTATAAATTTTAATGTGATTAAAATGATTGGATTTTTAATCAATAAATTTCAAAATCTTGATTTTGAATTTATCAATCAACACATGGAAGAGGTAACTCTATCTACAAAAATTTGATTATACTGGATAAAATCATGTTATATTTTTACTTTTGATAAACTTATATAGCGAATGAAACATTAAAATTAATAATATATATATATATAAGATAAAGATTATAATTTCATAAAATGAATATTATTTTCCATCAAAACATGGGCAAGGGCAACCCTATTTATTATATGGATAACTTTATTTATTAAATCTTAAACTTGTAAAAATAGTTTGACCTCCTTATATATTTGCTTTATTAGTGAATCATAACGTGAACAATAAATATGTTGGTGATGGATATTGAATAAGGTAGTATTTAAAATATATTTAAAAAATCTTTTGAAAAAAGTAAAATATTAAAAGGGATAAATTAACTATATTATCTTGATGAACACTTTAAAATAACTATTATAAGGAAATTAAAATAAGAGAGGTAAGTTTGATATTACATTCACAATGATTTTTTTTTCTTTTGTCTATGTTTTAATATCAGCAAAAATTTGAATCTTTTAGATTTTTTCAGTCAATTAATCTATGTATTATTAATTCATGTATAATAATTTTATCTTATTCTGAATAGATACTTACGTAAATTAGTGGTAGAGCGTTGATTAAGAATTGCAGCAATTCAAATATAGTTCATTAGGCAAGCTCACATGGATTCGTTTTTTTCATTATACTTATATCTTTGTTTATATATACACTCCACCTGTACTCCATGATATATTACTAGTACAAAATAATTATCCAAAAATGTGTTTTCATACTCAATCATCTAGAGTACTTGATTATTACACACTATAATAAAAATAACTTTTAGTGACGATAAATATACACATTAATAAAGAGTGCTAAAGGTTTTACCAGCATTAATTAAGTGTCATTAGATTCAATATCTCTAAAGGCTATAGAGACATATACAAAAAGTGTTAATTATTATTGCTAAAATACATATTTAGTGGTAATTAAGCTATTGTTGTTAATTAATTACCGCTTAAGATCATTTTCGATTTAGTAACAGTAGCAATTTGTTTTCGTAACAAGTTAAACAACTATTGAAAACCATAGAACACACAAATATTTTTTAGTAAAATAGATAATTATATGAGGTGTATTATTTCCTCCATGGATGTGTGTGTACCGGTAACTAAGACTATGATCCCCATTAGAATTATAAATCCTATTATGACTAGCTCATATCCAAGTTTTTTATGAGTGCCCAAAATCTTCAAGTAGCACAAACATGGTACCAAAATTGAAGTTGTGACACTAAGAAATGCTCCAACTAGTGACATGAGATACCCAAAAAAGGGTATAGTTAGAGCCACAGTGACACTGCTTATCATTAATATTGTCCTGTTCAGGTAGCTAAATGATTTTTTGTCACAATATGACTGCAAACGCTCCTCAAGTCTGTTAATAATTGGTGTCATCGTTAATGCATACTTGGCTATTGGATTGATCAAAGCTGTGTATATAGCCAATTTTGAGCTAAATTTTTCCGGTTGAAGGTTCAATGTGATTTGTGATTCCAGATCAGAGCCGAACATTAAGTATCCCATAATTGCTATTGATGCATAGGTTACGGTAGAGAACACAAAACACACAAGCATTACCTGCAAGAATTAATGAAACTATCAAAGTCAAATACTATTTGTGATAGTAATAATGAAATTTTGTGATTTTGCATGCGTAGTTTATTTACCTTAGAAAATTGGTTTTGGTTTTTCATTGAAGTGTAGAGAGTTGGAAAAACAGGATGGGCACAATAACAGAAGGCATATAAGCTAAACGATGTAGGGATTCCTCCCCAATTCACAACTAGTCCACTTTTATGAAATCCAATGCCATCATACGTTGCTTCCCAGAAAATCAAACCAATAATCACGAGAGTAGCTAATACTGCAGAGGCTGATACATACGCAAGAATGCTCATGTTCTTTAACAATACGGTTGGCAGTATGAGGAGAGCAACAATCAAGACAAAACTTTGTTTTCCACCAAATTGGAGTCCCCAAAACTCAAAGTTCACATCTGGTAACAGATTATGCAAGTTGTCCCCTGAAAGAATTAGAAAACCAGTTGCAACCATGTAAAGTTCTAGATTCATAAAAACTGAAACCAATATTCTTCCTCTTGTTCCAAATGCACGATCTCCAATGTCGGGATAACTTGTAATAGTTGGATCAAAATCCATACATCTCTTTATTAATAAGGATGTGTAGAAAGTTACACATGCAATTAGAAGAAGAAGTATCATGCTTAACCACCCTCCTGATGATAACGCGTATGGAGTCGACAAAATCCCAACTCCTGAGTAAACAAAAAATTCATCAATTACTATGTAAAACAATTCACATTTGATTCTCTACTGAAAAAACTTTCTTAAACTTGTGTAAAAAAGGGAAGAAACCAAAGAATTGGGAAGAACCTGATAGAGCATTGAGTCCATGAAAAGTTGTTTTAAGAAAGGATGTTTTGCCATTGCTAATGACTCTATCTGATCCAATTCCCTTCTCAGCTTTATCATAGTCATCAGCCAGCATGGGTAAGGAAAGAAAGTTGTCATTTTCTGACTTGGTTTCCATTTCAAACAAAGAAGAAAAAAAAGGAGATGGTACCTGAGTTGTGATTGACCACATATATATATATATACTAAAATAAAATATATTGTAATTTAACAAATGCTTTAAAACTTGTATAATTTCATTTACTTTGCCTTATCTCATGGCAACAACCACTATTAGTTTCAGTTTTGACACATTGTACATGTGAAAATTGAAAATAATTGAGTGGACTTCGACGTGACTTCCCTTGTCAAAATTTATTCCTCTTATAATTGGCATTATTTGTTTTTCTACCTTTTTTCCCATGATTCATATTGTTTTCTGACTTTTCAATATATACACCTCTTAATTATTTCATCGGACTAGGTATATTTTCACCTTTAACCATGACAGATTTAACATAATTAAAGGTCCAAAACCGAATTTCAAATTAGAGGCCTAAAATATAGGAAAAATTATCTCAATACATAATTTATTTTATCATGTTCTTTAAAATTTCATACTTGAAAATATTACAAAAATTTCTACACTCTTATTCTCGGATACATCACTTTACACGATGTATCGATCGAATACATCACTTTATGTGGTGTATCAAATTCTCGAATACATCACTTTACGCGATGTATCGATCGGATACATCACTTTAGCAATGTGTCAATTGGATACATCACTTTACGCGATGTCGAGACGTACGTGATATATCGAGACGTTGAGTGACGTATCCGAAACCAAGACGCAATGTATCGACATTGAGGAATGTATCTGAAAGTGGGACACGATGCATCGAGACGTTTTGGAATGTATCAGGATTCCACAATTTTTTATGAATTTTTGTAATTTAGAATAGAGTAGGAATAGGATGTAATAAGCTCTTAATACTATGAGATTTGTGGGAAATTCCCCAAAATATAAATAAATTTCATATGCATTTAATTTTAAAATTTTTAAGATGCATTACCTGATATGTTTTTTATAAATGATTTATTCGATTACCTTTTTTTAAAATTATTAGTTTTATATAAGATTTTACCAATTTAACGTTGAAAAATATTTTTTATTGACGCAGTCATTTTATATATTGTTAACATAATTCTCTAAGCAATAAGCTGATAATTTTTAAATAAAGATAAGAGTTAGAGTCATAGAACCTGATTCAAGAAGTTGATAACTTGGTATACTATACTTTGATATGCTTATTATAATGGTTGAAAATTTAAGAGAAGTAAAAGAACATTGTAATTCACTTTGTTCAATATTTTTCAACTATTGATTCATATTTTTGATAACGTAAAGTGCAAAAGTAGTTACAAAAGATAAATGATGAGTGTTAGCGATGAGAAAGTAAGAAGATAAAACAACATTTTCTTAATTTCTTCTTGAAGAATCTAATAAAATCTTAGTTTGCAGAATCATTGAATATTGTTTCACTAGTCAGAAAGTACAATCACATGTATATAAACACGAACTACACCATATAAAATCACAATCTAAAATCATACATGTTGCATTTGTTTGTTCCAACACATTTTGGACAAGAAACCTTCGAAAAATCTTCACACGAACTTTATCGAAATTGGAGAAGGAAGAAGGAGAAGATGTGTTTGTTATTTTGAAATTGTAAAGAATGAAAAGATACGTTGATTTCTCCTGGGAGAATCATTTTATAATTCTAAAGGGACACAATTATTCAAATAGTTGTGTATTTTCTTTATATTTATTAATATATAATATTTATATATATATATATATATATATATCATTATGTATTTGTCTCATATAGACAAACATAAAGAACGTTAATGAACACAATTAATGTAATAATATCCAATGATCTTCCTCATCTCATGAATCTCTTAATCTCAACGTGACATACTTCTCTAGAAATATCCCCCAGACCGAATCAAACATGATCTCTTCGCAATATACTAAGATAGCAAATACCAAATTAAATATCAAGAAACTAATTAAAGTCATGAGGGTACAATGTAAAAATTACTTATAATTTTCAGAGTTTCACACGATAGAAAGTAGAGACTAAACATGTATAACCATATGGATCACTATATGCATACATGATACGTATGAAACATGTAACACAGTATTGACTCCTTTTTCATGGAGCGTAAGTCTTTTATTAATTAAATACTATGCGGATGATATTTCAGACAGTCTTTGTCTAACTTTGAGTTCACAAATCTACTAATCATTTTATTCATTAGAACTTACATCTGGCATTAGAAATAGACTAAATCATTTTAATCACATATGATTAAACACAAACTAACAAACGATATCCTCATTATAAACATTCAGCTCTCTGTTATACATCACCACTCCTCATGATAATTAGTTTATAACTGTCTCATCTTTACTTTCACTTAGATAATAGAGGCGATTGCCTATGCAAATAAGTCAATCTTTGAATTTATCCTCAGAATTTTATGTACACTACAAAAAAATGATATATGCATATAAATCATCAAGAATGGAAAATTAGGCATAAACCAATATTAACTTCAATAATATGAATTTACATGAACATGTTTGGAAAAAATAAAGTATAAATACAACAACATTTACGTAAATCCAATGATTTCATAGGTCTCTCATAAGTATCACATGCTATGGATTTCGTTAAGGGGTCTGCTATCACTTGATGCATAGATATGTATTTCACTTTCACATTCTTTTTTAATATAATGTCTCTTACAAATTATACTTAATGTCAATATATTTCGTCTTTACATGGTACTTTGGATCCTTTATATAGGCTATCCTGGGTCATGAACAATGATTCGATTGATGATGAAGAAAGAGAATTCTTGGTTCAGTTCTCCACCTTAACGATACAAAAATATGATTTATCAAATTCTATTGAGTCTGACTCATAGTGATCATTTATCAAAGAATGACCTTAATTATCAAATGATTGAAAAATAGGGAACAATTTACTTACGATATTTAGTTGCCATTCATAAAAAGCATCTAATAAATTATGAGTTCAATCCATCCTGTTTAGCTGAAAGACAGATATTCGTTGCTTATTAACATACAATCACTTGTTCACAAACTTCGTGTGGAGAAAATAGTTTTCATTTCCCATCTCATGGAAAACCACTTTTGCTTCGCTTAGCCTTATCCCCCTCTAAGGGTATTTTAGTGATAGGTTCTATAGGAACTGGACGATCCTATTTGGTCAAATACCTAGCGACAAAATAAAGCACGTTCTGATGTCAATGAAGAATCTAATCAAACACTTAGTTTGTAGGATCATTAAATATTATTTCACTAGTCAGAAAGTGCAATAACATGTATATAAAAATGAACTACACCATATAAAGCCGCAGTCTAAAATCGTACCTATTGCGATTGTTTTCCAACACTTTTTTGAGAAGAAACCTTCAACAATCTTCACACGAACTTTACTAGAATTGGAGAAGGAAGAAGGAGAAGAAGTGTATGCTCTTTTGAAATTGTAGAGAATAAAAAGATGGGGAACTTTCGCAAATAGCCACTATAATAAACTTAATTATGCTCCATAGCTATAGTGCATATTTACAGGTTGTAGCTACAGTTTAAGTTGTCTCGTTTGTATAATTTACGGATGTGTATAGTTCACAGGTTTGTATAAGTCACGGGTACATTTGTATAATTCAGTTATTTTTGTATAGACTCAAAATAACGAATTTATACAATTACAAACATCAAAAGTGTAAACAACTATACAAATTATATTATACAAATTCCGAATTATACAAAAGTTATACAAATTATATTATACAAATTCTGAATTGTACAAACGTGTGAATTATACAAAACTAAAAAGTTGAGCCGCGTTATTATAGCTAAAAGTAGGTCGCGAATTGTAATTAAGGCAAACTATAGCTATGTTAAGTAATTAATTAGTATATGTTTGCTTATACACATAACTTTCCTAAAAAGATACATTGATTTCTCCTGTAAAAACCCTTTTATATAATTCTAAAGGTTTTCCATTATATTTATTAATATATAATACTTAATTATATATAATTATTTTCTTCTCACTTGGATCCACCCACAGTGACCCAACCCAATTTCCTTGACTTCAATTTGAATGGAGTTAAGGAAAATAAAATAATGTAATTTTTATCTGTCAAAAAAAAATAAAAAAAATTAAATGATTATTTTTTCTATAAAAAAAAATTAGCATATAAATTATTCTTGATTGGTTTTAGTTTGGATACAACAAAATCATCTATTAAATCAATAAGTACATTCAATCTAATATATATCTTGTATAAGAATTAGGGAAAAGGGTCTGAAAATTGCTCTAATTTTGGCCAAAATTGTTGTTACGATATAAAACTTTATGGAGGACCTTTTACCCCAAAGCACTATTTAATAGTGTATTTTAAAGGTATATATGTGCCCACGTGGGCACATTACTATTTAAAATGATGCAATATTTATGATGTCCACGTGGGCACATATATACCTTTAAAATACACTATTAAATAGTGTAGGGGCTAAAAAGTCCTTTCCAAAGTTCGATAATGTTACAACAATTTCGGTTAAAATTTGAATATATTTCAGACTTTTTTCCCTAAGAATTAAAAAAAATTATGGCACAAATCTTTTGTATCCTCTTATTTATTACACGTGTCTAATAAAAATTTGAAGCCCCAAAATTGAGGACCTAGGACATATACCTTAATTATTATTATTTTTAGCAAGAGCCGGCCCTACCTTTAACAAGCATAGACAAAAGTGGATATTTGGAAGCTTCAAATTTCACACTAGATAGTCAATATGTTGTGCTTTCATTTGATATATTTTCGGTTTATATACACAAATCCATCGAACCAAAATTTTGATAATAAAGCCAATTTGGAGCTAGCAAACCATTCAACTATATTATTAATACATAAAAAAATATGTGAAATGATAAAAATGTCATATGATTGATAATTTGATAAAAAAAAAACACTTGTATTGTTACTTAGAGCATGTTTGACATTGTTGTTGAAATACCAAAAACACTTATTTTAAGAAAAAAATAATTTTTTTTTAAAAAACAAGGTGCTTGACAAATCAATAAAATTGCTTTTAAATAGAAGCAAAAATAATTTTTCTATTGTTAGGAAAAAGCTAAAAAAATCTGTCTCTTAATAAAAAGAAGAAAAGAAGCATAAAATTATTAATTTAAGACCAAAATATCCCTTTTATATTTATATATTTACCAATATATCTCTAATGAATTAATTCGCAAATCTCATAATTTTGGTTAAGTTTCATTTAAATTTTTTATTTTCATTTAATATTTTATTATTATTTTATGTTTATTATTATTATTATTATTTTATATTTTATATTTTTAATTATATTTGAATAATATTATATTAATATTTAATTTATTTTTTCTATTTATCTATGTATAATATTGATTGAAAATATTGAATATGTTCATTTCAATTTAATAAATATAAAAATTTGATTAAAATTTTATAATAATTATTTAACATAGTTTCTATTTATAAAATAATCTTAATATTAAAAGTACATTAATACTTGTCATTTTTTTGTGATTTGACTCTTAACAACACTTTTTAAAATGACATTAGTCAAATACAATCTGCTTATGAAAAGCATTTTCAAATGAATTAGTCAAATACAATTTTATTTTATTTCAAAAAAACTTTTCTGAAAAACTATTTTTAAAAGGAAAAATTGTATGAAATAGTAAACTATTAATTCAAATTAAATGTTATAGCCATAGTTTATTTCATCTGTAATTCAAAATAAACATCTCATTTTTTTTTCATCTAGTTCGGTATACAGTTAGTCATTTTCGGTATACAATTACCCATTTGGTATACAAATGTATAAATTGTATAAAATATGTTTGTGTTTGTATAAAGCGAGAGAAAAGTGTATATACAAATACAAATACATATATTTTCATCCTATACACTTATAATTATAAAAATACAAATGTTATTATACAAATTACAATGTATAAATGAATTTATACAAAACTGAATAATTTGTATAAAATTGGATGTATCTAGCGAATTGTACAAATCAAAAGCTCCATAGCAAACATAAAATTTGTTATGGAGCGCAATTATGCAAACTATAGCTATAACATACAAATATGATTTTTATGTTTGCTATATGTGAAAGTTACTCTTTTTAAAAAGCGCTTCTAATTAAAGCTAAATAATTTTTAGCAACAATATCAAGTTGTCTCTTAATTAGGTCAAAATGTCTCTTTCCTAAAAGAACATATCGTTTCTTTTGAAACACATTCATTTTCTAATAAATATATTATTTTTAAATAAACTTTTTTCTTATTTCTTTTTTAAAAAAATAAGTATACTTCCTCCGTCTTTTTTAGTTGTCATTGCTTGTAACAAATGTTAAGTGATAGAAAATAAATTGCAATCACAAATAAAATAAGAAGAAATATAATTTTATTCATCAAGATTGCGGGTACAATTATGTTCCTCCTTGGATTCTCTTCTCATAAGATTTATTTATTCATGATTCGAGGGTTGTTACTGGCGTATTTCTCGAACTAAGATGATTTAGATTTGACCTCTACATGAATATGTCATCATGACTTTTGTGGAATATTTGAGATATTCGAGATGCCTTTTAAGGAAATTTAGTACCCTTTATATAGACATGAGATATGGTTTAGGGTTGAGTAGCCTCCAAGAATTCTAATTGAAACTAAACACACCTTGTAGAGTCCAACTCAAATTGAACACGTCTTGTAGAGTCCCACAAAATTTCAATGTCTACAGTCATGTTGCGCTTTTTGAAAGTCAATTTGATTAATTTTCAAATTTAAATTAGATTACATTAATTCGATATTTTAAACTTAAAATTTAGATATTCAAAAACTTCACGGAAAATACTATAAATTGCATACTTTTGTGTATCACAATGATAAAAAAATACATCGTAAAATATTTGTCAAAATTCTTATTATTTGACTCTTAAAAAGAAAACTATGACAACTAAAAAGGGTCGAAGAGAGTAAAAAGGTGAGAAGTAATCCTCTATATTTTTATTTTTTTTAGTTTCCTTTTATAAATTCAAATAGAATAACTCATGTGTACTTTTTAACTGATAATATAGGTCATATATAACGTAATAAGTAATCTCATCCTCAAATTTCATTTACATAACAATAGTAAAGTAAAATCTTCTAATAAAATATATATATTTATTTCTTAATCTTTTTCAAATTAAAGTGAAAACATTTATTAATGTAATTATTGATTTTAAAGTTAAAATAAAAGAGGTCAACAATATCTATATTGTAATCTATTTTGTGATTTACATCAACATAATAAATTTCCCATTTTGAGACATTTTTAATTGTTGTATCTTAATTTACGTTAAAACCAAGAATTATGTAGCAAATGTTTATTTTACGTGCTTTAATTCAGAAAAAATAAGAAACAAAATATTTTTTATTGTTATCTAACTAAATTAATGATGAACTTGCTTGAACTTATATACATAACATATATTATCAGTTGAAAAAGTGTATTAAATTATTTTATTTTAATTGATAATTGATAAAATAATATTAAAAAGAGAAAAATTGCATCTCATATTTTTATTAGTTAAAGATATTTTTTCAAAAAAAATTCTCTAAATATGTTTTTTTAATTCAAAAATAATATATTTAATTTATTAGGAAAGAAATATTTTTGATGACACAAAAGAAAAACAGATATGCACTTAATCACCTTTTTTAATACATACTCTCTCTCTGTCTCTAATTACTAGTCCATTTTTCCTTTTTTAGTTGTCCTTAATTACTGTGGTGTGCAAAAACCAACCGATCAATAAATCGAACTGAAAAAATATTATTGGGTTATTATTATTGGTTATTGGGTTGTTAATGGGTTTATAAAAAAAGTTATATTGGGTTATTGGTTGAGTTTCGGTTTTGACTATTGGGTTATTGGGTAAACCGATAACCCAATAAGACAGTAATAATTTACTACTTTACCCTTCTTAAACATTTATATTAATAATTTAATATCTAACTAGACACTATAACTTATCAAATTATCAATACTCTACTCACTTCACACTAAGCCGCTTTAGTCTTTAATTTTTACTCAAAAACTAAAGACTAAAGTAAGGGGTTAGCAATTGTAGATATTTGATTCTAGTTTAGTTTTACTCTTGTTGGACTATTTGATTTTAGTTTTAGTTTTAGTTTATAACTGTAGATTGTAGCTTTTGGAAGTTTGTAAAGGTCTATAATTTCATTATCATCAAAGATTTCATATACTATGTTTTGGCGGTGACATGCAATTGTAGCCTTCATGCTACATTGGCCCTTATTGATGCAATTTTCATTTTCTTTATTGTTTTACTATATCAAAGCATTTAAAAAAGTGAGTAGTCATATATTATTTTATGAATATTTTCTTATTTGGTAAAGCAAAATCGAACCGATAAAGATTAAAAACCGACAAATCAAAAACCGATAAAAAGATCTTATTGATTTGTTATTGGGTTAGCATATTTAAAGACCGAAAACCGATAATACATAGAACCGAACCGATCGATGCACACCCCTACTAATTACTTATCCATTTTGACAAATCAAGAAAAGACAAAAAAAATTAACATATTATACCCTCGAGTAATTACTTTGAAAAAGATAGAATTTTTTGAAAATCTTAAATTTTTAATTCATCAACTTCACAATTAATAGGGGTAAAATACTAAACCCACTATGTAAATAATTATTTTTTTAATAGTGTGTTAATTCAAAAATGAACAAGTAATTAGGGACAAAGAGAGTAGATGAAACCTGTGAATTGTGATGGACCAAATATTTATGGCACCAGCTAATACATTGTTTATGTACAGTTTGATGACAACCACTTGTAGTTTTCAATTTTGATACATTTTATTTTACATTATCAGAAATGAAAGTTGTGTGATACTCCTATTATATGGCCCCCAATATTTATGAATTTCCTTGTCAATATTAATGTATTGGTTTTCAACCTTTCCATTTCGATCCATTCTTGAATTGTGATGGACCAAATATTTGTGGCACCAACTAATACATTTTTTACGTACAGTTTGATGACAACCACTTGTAGTTTTCAATTTTGACACTTTTACATTATCAGAAATAAAGTTGTATGAATTTCTGATACTCTTATTATATGGTCCTCAATATTTATGAATTTCCTTGTCAATATTAAGAGAAAATGGTCAAATGAGCTCCCAATCTATTATCGGATTTTCAATTATACACTTATACTTCACAGGAGTCCTATTACCTTCCTAAACTATTTAAATATGAAATTATTACCTCCTTAAAAAGTCACAACTACATTTATGTTGATCAGTGAAATCCACACGTTTGACACGTGTAATTTTTTTTTTATTCTTTTACCTTTTTGACTGACATTTCTTTCCTTTCTCTTCCTCCTTTTTCATCAAATCCTTGAACACATCAATGTCATTTTTTCTTTTTTTTTTTCTTTCCTCTTTTAAATTCTTTTATTTTTATCAAATCTAAAATTATTATTAAATTTGTTGTCATGGAATAGGTGCATAAATGATAAGATTCAATGTCAATTTAATTGACTAAAAAATAAATTGTTTGTCAGAATCTTTTACGATGAGGAAATTTTGAGAACTATTTTTTTTTTGGGGAAAAGGTAGAAGTACCTCCTTAGACTATGACCAAAATCCTAGAGACATACCTTAACTAAACTTTTTCTTTTTGGGAAAAGGTAGAAGTACCTCCTTAGACTATGACCAAAATCCTAGAGACATACCTTAACTAAACTAAGGTCCT